>JAMAFK010000087.1:0-16545 GCA_023627375.1 Penicillium paneum
TAGTCGGGCATTCTGCCCCTTAGGAATAGACAACTCTCTCCCTCTTACATCGCACCACTACACTGTAGTCCCATCAGGTGCTAAAGGCGAAATGAGCACCGTTTTCGACAAACTCTTGGTAAGCGAAAGCTCGCTTGCAACGCTGAATCCCAAGCATCTCTGGCCACCCACAAAAGGTCGCTGGGTCTAGGTGAACAGGCTGGACTGAGGCCACTATCCCTAGTTGACCAAACCTTCTCGCGTCTTCGGGGGTTGTTATCTTTAAATGTTCAATGCGATGACGGCAGGCTGGTAAGTCCTGAATTTGGCATAAACAGTCGATAGCCTACTGCACTGTTCGATCCCTAATTGCGTGTATGGCCCACTGCAGGCTGGCATCAATGGCACGGCAAATAGCTAATTCAAGGGCATCGGCTGGCCAGAAAGGATCAACGATGTTGGACAATCCGCCATATGGTTGGTGTAGTCCCGCTGTACATCCATCTACTGTGCCATCACAGAGTAGCTTGATTCCATTCATACAAAACTCCGGGGATATTTTTCTGTTGAAATTTTGGTGAATCTCAACGGCGCGGTCAATATGACCGCAGATATCGGCATCACATTTTGAGTAGGGTACTAACGAGTGACCGCAACATGAATCAGGAGCTCACCACGCTGATGTCTGTACATATTCAACGCCGCCCATTCACTCTCTCCCATAGCCATATCAACGAGTCCAGTATACCCTGCGCGTTGGTGCGCACAGATTGAAGCATCAATCGCAGCCACCTTCTTCTCCATGGACATGATCCGGTCCAAAAATGGCCAGGCGATGTCGAATGAATTGTGCCACCTCTTCGAGTAGACTGGACGGGGCCCAATTATGATAGCGATGAATATTTCAACCTGGAGGATCGGGTATCGACTCAACCTCTAGCTCTTTGAGGGCTGCATTATTGTACCACGGTGAGTGAAGGTCTAATGCCTCAATGTAGATAGGTCGCGGATCTGGGTTGTCCAAGACAGTTGCAGAAGCGTTACCATCCGTGACTACTTGGACCCAACCTCGGCACAAAATACATGGATGTGATTGGTGAGTTGCTGCGTAGGAGGTGATGGAATTCCGGATATCTGCGAGGTTCTTGCAAGGCAAAGTTCAAGTTTCTGCAGCAACATACCAAAGTTGAGGATATGTACATGGCCATCAATAAACCCGGGGAGGACTATTAGGTTCTTCAAGTCCACCGTTGGTGCTGTGGCTTGAACCCGAACAACCGCTTCGTCATTGTTCCAACCGACGTGCGCGAAATGATCATCATCGACTACCAGTGTAGAGACAAAGCTACCCCACGAACCGGAACATAAAATACGTCCATTATTAAAAACAGTTGTGCCAATGGTGATGTTGTGACAATGGTGATGTGGTCAGGGGGAGAGGGGCAGTAAAGGTTGAAGGTGAGGGAGTTGTCAAAGTTGAGTTGAGGTTGGGGTTGGTGTAGCTGATGTGGGCAAGTAAGACATATACACGAGATGCCATTGGCTGTATGATATTGAGAAACATTGAAATGGTGTAAATTTAAGAGGACAAGAAAAGAAGAAGCAGTTAAATCCTTTGTTTTAAATATTTTATTCCAGACTTGTCTTTTTTCTATAGATGTCTCCTTCTTTCGGTGCGTATTTTCTGTTTCGGATGGCTTCCTCGAATCAACTATAAAAATTCAGACATCCCATGACTTCATGTCTTTGCAGACAATAACTTATGTTCTGATGAACGGGAATTATACCCAGAGTTCCAATGCGGGTTCTATTTCTGACAATAGAGTGGCCGTTTCAGACTAAGAATTGTACAATCAACTTTATTTGTGTTCGCAGGAACCCTCAACAGATATAGTTCATACTCATGGTGGTAGGGTTGCAGAGAATGGTAGTTTTCTACAGGGCATTATCCCCGCGAGACCACTCTTATAATAGCCAGCTTCTGGCATTATAGTATCCCCGTTCATAGTCGTGAGGTTGATAATAGAGGACAAAGACAGCTTGAACTCCGGACGTAAGTGAGATATTTGTGATATAATGATCCCGATTTATCTCACGATAGTATAGATGTGCCTGTTAGAAGTCCTTGACCATACAGGTTCCTATGGCTGTGGCCATTTTTGGATTCTCGACCTCGACGGCTCAGTGTTTAGGAGAATTTTCTGGTTGTATTCATCCGCGGAAGAAACTGGTTGCTCCTTATTCCAATGAATGGCAGAAATATGTTATTTACATTCGACCAGGGTATGCTAAGATACCAAGTCTCTGCAAAGGATGTCAAGATGGAAACGGTGGTTGGGCAGGTTCATATTGAAGCTCCTATCTACGCTCATGTCTCGCGCAGTGAACATCTACTACTGGGCTAAGAAGAAGTCTTGTGGTAGCTACATCCAGAATTAGACTTCTTCTTATGTTGGTCATTTTAAGCCCCAGGATCTCAAATTGGTGCGTTTGTCAATCCTAGGTTGTTTTATGCTTCACATCGTGGCGCCAGCCACCAATGACAGTATGAAATGGATATCTGAAATATGTAACTGATACTGGAGGTTGTCTTACGCTCCCAGTCACCACTGAGGGAATCTAATCCAATTACATAGCTTTATGTGGTACGTGTCGAGCCGAAACTTCCCGGTCCTGACTCAGCTGATCATAGAAACCTGCGATACAAAAGAAATATCTTTCGCAGTTGAGATTCCACGCGTGTAAGGAGTAGGGAGTAATATGTACTATGTATACCTATCGACTGTCATTCATTGAGCCCTTGCGAAGTGTGGTTCCCGAGATCGGTGTTCGGCATTGTCTCCGACAAGGGCGGGGACATTCAGCACTCGGAATACGTCAATTTGTCAGCCGATGGATTAGTTAGTTAACTATTCCCAGTAAATACATAAGGGGGCATTTCCACGTCTCTGAATCTCTGAATCCCCGAATCTCCGAATGAATCAATTTTGAACCTTTAGAGACTAAATACAAATGGGATCTACTTTGTTTCGTTCCCCGCCAATTCACCAGGCCGAGGGTCTGCCCTATTTTACCCCCGCCAACAATGCCGGAGCAGCTATAAACGCACAGGACCCCAGCACCCCAACACTGTTCCTCCCGTTACAAATTCGAGATGTCATACTCAAGAACCGCGTGATCGTGGCGCCCATGTGCACGTACTCCGCTGAGTCAGACCCAACTTCTCCGGCTGTAGGCGCGCTCACAGATTTTCACATCGCGCACCTTGGACATTTGGCGACAAAGGGTGTTGGTCTGGTTATTATCGAAGCAACATCAGTTCAGCCTAATGGTCGCATTTCGCCTAATGATTCCGGCCTTTGGCAGGACGGGACAGACTCCGAACAGTTCAAAGGACTGCACCGCGTGGTGAAGTTCGCTCATAGCCAAGGCGCGAAGATCGGCATTCAGCTTGCTCACGCCGGCCGGAAGGCTAGCACGGTGGCACCCTGGCTCGCATCCCAAGCAAAGCAACGCGGCATCAAAGCTGATGAAAGTGTTGGCGGCTGGCCCTCAAATGTGGTTGGCCCCTCTGGTGGAGAAGAGCAAATTTGGGCACCTGGCGATCAATTTTGGCCCCCTCGCGAGCTCGAGACGGCCGAGGTTGAAGAAATCGTTCGGGCGTTTGCACGAAGTGCAGGGCTCGCTGTACAGGCAGGGGTGGATGTAATTGAGATCCATGGTGCACACGGATACTTGATCCATCAATTCCTCAGCCCCGTTACCAATCGACGAACCGACAAATATGGTGGTAGCTTTGAGAACAGAACTCGATTCTTATGCGAAGTGGCTGCAGCAATCCGTGCCGTCGTGCCCAGTGGAATGCCCTTGTTTCTTCGTATCAGTGCGACAGATTGGCTCGAGAATCAAACTGTCGCAGAGGGAACCGGAAGCTGGGACATGCCATCCTCAATTCAACTCGCCAAGATGTTACCCGACCTAGGAATTGACTTTCTGGATGTTAGCTCAGGCGGTAATCATAGAAGCCAACGGATTGAGCCTCATACAAACTATCAGATTGATCTCGCTGGCCAAATTCGCCAAGCAATTCACGCCGCCAATCATAAGACACTGATTGGAGCTGTTGGCTTTATTACCGAGCCTGAGTCCGCTCGCGATATTGTTCAGGGCGCAGAAGATGAGACACAGGCGAACCAACTGTCTGGCCCAAAACCCCAGGCTGATGCAGTGTTAATGGCTCGTCAATTTCTGCGCGAGCCCGAATGGGTGCTGACGGCGGCCAAGAAACTGGGTGTGAAGGTATCTCTCCCATGGCAATTTGCCCGAGGCTTACTGTAAAGTGGACACATATCATTCATAGAACAATCTTCCCAATTGCATGTTGTAAATCTTTGGTTTCCCTATTCCGAGTCAGTACCGTAGTACCACGCATCCGCAATCTGTAGCAAGACTGAGAAAGGGGAAATATCTTCGACGATCATTTCCATATTGGAATCCCCCTATCATCTCTCACTCAGACTTGTCAACTTTCTACGAGAGGGCCCTCGTCCGACCCTTATCCGGCCCAGGTGACTTGTTGTATACGAATCTGGGGCGAATGGTGTACTTGTTATCAACCACGACTCCCCTCCTTCCCGCCCTGTCTAGTTATAAGCCAATGATTGATCAACGTGCAATGCCAAGCACCGGGCCAAGACTCGGGAGCCGATGTTACAATGCATTTGGAGATGAATTGGTACTAGATTGCATTGTTCATGAGGGGCTTTTGGCTTGACCCAGCAGATAAAGCAGCAATATAAAACCTACGGTTCCAACTTGCTGATGCTCTCTGTATTCATCCTACTTTCTTGACTGTAACCTTGATTACCTGACGCATTCCAGTTGGATTCAGAGGCCAATTTGAAAAATATCGACATCTACCAAATAAAAACCGCGATGGGAATCTCTCGCACTGCCTGGGCTCTGGCCTTAGCCTTCCAGCCTTTCCTAGGCGGAGCGTTGCCTGCCCCTTCACCACCTGGAATCCCGTCTACCTCTACTGCAACGAGTGAGCTGGCAGGATTGACCGTTGCTGCACAGGGATCGCAGGATGGATATAGCCGTGATGAATTTCCCCACTGGATTACTATCAGCGGGTGAGTAAATGGAGTCATTGTGAACCTGAGGTATTGGCTGCTCAAATTGTTGTCAACAGAAATTGCGACACGCGCGAGACAATCCTCAAACGGGACGGAACAAATGTGGTCCAAAGCTCTAGCTGCAGTGCTACTAGTGGATCCTGGTATTCTCCGTATGATGGCGCAACCTGGACAGCCGCAAGTGATGTCGACATTGATCACCTTGTCCCATTATCAAATGCATGGAAGGTGAGGCCGGACCATCTGGCAAAATTGACCTTGAAATATTAATGAATATTCGCAGTCCGGCGCATCTAGCTGGACTAAAGCAGACCGTCAAGCCTTTGCCAATGACCTCACGAATCCCCAGCTCCTAGCAGTAACCGACAATGTGAACTCCGCAAAGGGTGACAAAGGCCCAGAATCGTGGAAGCCTCCCCTAGGTACGTGGTAAACCATGCGTATTATCTACTCTATGGATTTCTGACATAGAAAAGCGTCATATTATTGCACTTATGCCAAAATGTGGGTGAAGGTGAAATCGGTTTATGATCTTACTGTCACTTCGGACGAGAAGGCTGCTCTTGTTGAAATGCTAGCAACCTGTTGAAATGTCGAGTACGTATGTATTTAGAATCAACATGTGGCAGAAGATTGGAGAATAAGAAGCTTCGAATCTGTGGTAAACATGTGTTCATCAACTAACAACTAACCGAATCTTCTAAAGCGCCTCAATCGCACAATTGATGTCTTACTAGAGTCTTAATAGAGAAGCGGGTGATCTTAAGCAAAGCATCGTAGAAATCACTGTGCCCCGCGGACTGGAAAGGCGAGACCAGCGGCACGAATCTTACAGCTCAGATTCCTAGAAAATGGCCTAAACTAAGTGGAAGTTCATTAAGATCGCCTGAAACTTCAAGCCCCGAGACATGTTTGACACGTGGTCGTCACGTGGTAACAGAGCTTGGCGAGTGACCGGAACAACCCTGGGGATTACGTGTTCTCGGGTCATATAGGGGGGAACGATATTCCGAGATTTCGGTATCGGAGCACTCAGATCCGTCCACAGAAAGGGACCGGAACATCGACGGTCCGGATCCATGGAACTGGGTGATGACATATACAGCAGCTTTCGGAGTACTACGCCGTACTCCGTGCTTCATACAGAACTACAACGTTATAACTCTTTTCTACTATTCGTAATCTCATTATCTGATCAAGCATTGCCTTGTCAAAAGATATTTCTCTTGATGCTGTGTCGAATCATCCTCAGAGGCGTTCTGACACACAACAACGATCACTCCTTCACCTTTACTAATCATCTCTTCGCCCGGGGCACCGAGAGGGCTGTGGGTCTGAGGATATTCAAGTGGAGTAATTTTCAGCCAAGCATTTCCAATGATGCTTCTTTTCCGCACGAACCATAAACCAGGTTTTGTGGCGAGCCCTCGGGGGTTGGATATGTGGGATCGAGGGCTCCGATCTCTCGGCTCACGAATCCCCAGTACTTCGTGTTCTTGACCCGGCCCCCGAGCCTCACTCTTTATGCTCCCTGTTATATCGTTATGACCTTACCGGGTGAGAAAACAACGACTGATGAGCTTCAGGATGTGGAGAAGAATACCGACGCCTGTCGCCAAAGCCGGGCATTGCTTTTGTCGGAGGAAGAAGCCCTCGAAAAAGCAAGGAGCAATCCCAACGAAGCGCTACCGATTCGGATAACATACGCCGTCAATGACCGGGATAACCCTCGGAACTGGCCAAAATGGCGCAAATGGTATATAACCTGCGTGGTGAGCATGCTCAATGTTTTCACGTACGTAAACATGTCACTCTCTCCCAATCGAGGTCTACCTAACCCGTCTCATACAGTACATGGTGTGCAGGGGGCATTTCCTCCGGTGCTGCCGGAATACAAAAAGAGTTTGGGGTATCGGCTGAGGTCACCACTCTATGTTTATCTCTATATATTCTTGGATACGCAATCGGTCCCGTCCTTCTCGCTCCACTCTCCGAATACTTTGGTCGGCAGCCGGTTTACGCCGTATCGTGGTTCTGTTTGTTCATTTTCCAGCTTCCGCTGGCTATGGCCCCAAACATTGGCACTGTTCTGGCATGTCGTTTCATTGCAGGCTGCGCCGGAGGTGCGCCCCTGACAAATGTTGGAGGTAGCATCAGCGACCTCTGGGAACGGAACGAGAGCGGAGGGCCTATGGCCGTCTACGGGTTGAGTAGTACGTTTGGCCCTCCTATGGCGTTGGTGATCACAGGTTATATCGGACTTAACCTCGGTTGGCGGTGGATATTTTGGGTCTTAATGGCCATGACGGGCGGCATTTGGGTCTTGTTGGTAACCACAATTCCCGAGACGCGACACACCACAGTACTTAAAAGGAAGACCAAACGCGTGCGCAAGCAAATGAAGAAGGAAAATCTTCAATCCGCAGAATCTACCACCGACATGCATGCGAATAGCCGAAAAGGGCTGCACGAACTATTCGCCATTACCCTCACGCGTCCATTTCGTTTTCTTTTTTCGGAGCCTATCACGTTGTTTTCGGCAATCTATAATGGCTTTCTGTATGGATTGGTATATCTTTTCAACGAAGCGATCCCTCTGGTTTTCGGCGCTCCGAATGGACACCCATTCAATACCGGTCAACAGGGACTTGCCTTCTTGGGACTAGCGATTGGACCGTTGATTGCATTTTGTTTCTACCCACTCCAAGAACGATACTATCTGCGCCGTGTTGCCGAGAACGGCGGGAACGGTGTTCCAGAGGCGCGGATGTGGATGGCCCGTGGGGGTGCTATTCTCATCCCCATCAGTCTGTTTTGGTTTGGGTGGACAAGCTACCGGTCAGTCCATTGGGTTGTCCCAATCATTGCCTCGTCATTATTTGGTGCGGGGATTTATGTTGTGATTCTGAGCATTCTGAACTACGTTGTGGATAGTTACCAGACATACTCAGCTTCGGCTCTTGCTGGTGTCATTCTGGCGCGCAATTTCGTCGGTGCCGGATTCCCCTTGTTTGCTGCTCAGATGTATGAGAAACTGGACTATGAATGGGCTTCCTCTCTCCTGGGATTTATCTCCATTCTTCTTGTGCCGATTCCATTCATTTTCTTCTACAGAGGAAGAGCCATTCGTCTACGAAGCCCGTGGGCGAGGGAGTACTTCGACCAGAACGAAGACAACCCGCATTAACAATCATCGAGAATAGCCTTAACCTGGTGATCGATTTGAAAAGCATGAAAAGAAACCTTCCTTGTTAAGTGGCATATCAAATGATGTACTCTCATGTTCAATAGCTTGCTAGACTCCGAATCTCCCAAAAATTTTCAGCTATATTGAATATGCGTCGATGCGCAATGCGACCAGAATTTCCATCTAGGAGATTTATAGTCGCTTTACACTAATCAAGATGGAGTTCAGCCTTTTCTCATTGAAACCGGGTAAATAAAGTTGGTTCAGTCCCGACTGACCTATGCGGCCTACAGTGATCAATGATCATCTGATCGTCCTCTCCGTGAGGATGCAATTACCCCTATCGTTTTAGCAGCATTATTGAAAAGCCGCTTTTCCTCTTACACAACTGCAAAATCGGATAGATTATAATCATCACTTTTAGACAAAACACTTAGTGAAGTATTGCACCATAGTCTATAGGTCCCTGGAAAACTCGTCACGCCAGTTTGTAGAGATATTAAACGCCGTTCCTGAGTCCTTGTAAACACTTTACAGATCAGGCAGTGATAAGTCCGGCTCATTATTGATATTGAAATGGTAATATAGACACCGGAGATGGTAGGTGAGACAGAAACAATTAATTGAGATACTCCATTCTCCTTTGTGCACGAATCCAATATCCAATTCGACCATACAACTCTGATGTGATCGTCTCAAACATAGCACCATCACATTCCTGTCATCACTGGACCCATTTATAGCTAAGGACTGGGATTTCAAAGATAGGGGCCGTACAAGTGGCGTTGAAGAAGGCGTCGTGCGTACAGTTCAGCTCGAAGGATGTGCTACCGTAATAGGTGATTCGGCTCCCATTGGCGCACTCAATTGCATGTCCATTGCCGAGGGTATAATCCATATAACCCGTTGTGCTTTCTAGGTTTGTGGTTCCGTAGAAAGCAACAATGCGCCCAGAGCCGCGATCAGCATATCCGCAGTTGCTCTCGCCATTGCCTATATCATGAATGCGATACCCAATGTATTGATCGTGGCAGACAAGGCCATCCTCGAAGTTGATATCCAGTGTTTCCAAAGGACCATAGCCCCACGGCTCATAGTTCGGCATTCCAGTCCAGCACACATTGACCATAGTACCATTGCACGTTGCGGGATCGGGCTCACACCACTCATTTCCACAAAGGCACCCCTTCGCATCTATATCGGCCTCGTTATGGATACAATCTAGACTGTGAGAGCCGTTGTACCATTGAAAATTGTTGACTCGCCATGTGGGAATAGGGCATCCATCGGGCGGGGTGATAGAGCGAGGTTGAAGTTGAGACGTCGATGTGTCGGAGCATAACAGCCAGCATACCGAAGGATACCGGAGGATCTATTAATCCTGAGAATGTGCATTGTTTATGTTTTAGTTTATATAATCAGGCTCTATAAATTGCCATAAGAGCTAGTACAGAAATACAGACTGATTGAAACCATTGATTAGACACTTATTTTTACGGATACACTTTAGCAGACACGATGTGCATACCGAAAATGCAAGGAGACTCATGAGAAAAATAAGGGTGGCCATTTTTCGGGTGAATAGAACGAGGATATGAGCTGAAAGAAAAAAAGTCCAGTTTAAGAGAAACCGCTTTGTATACCTATTCTGATGTGGAACAAAGACTGTAACCTCATGATCCCACTATGGGGCCATTATCTGCATGTAAGCTCGCTAAACAATACCAGGGAGATTTTCCGTAGAACAAGACCAATTGAGTTGATTAAAAATAGCGGGGCTTGAGACATAGCTGAACTTGTTGAAATTATGGAGTTTGTGCGTGAGATACAACTGATCAGATCGGTTTTGGCCTTCTCCACCACCTCCATGTCAACTGGACGAGCAACGTGGCTACCGACGAAATTCAAGGTCGGGATAGCATATGGTGATACTTATGAATAGGCGGGAAATTGCTCTAGGCCAGGAAAAGGAAGCCGACGCATAATTTGGATACAGTTATAGGGTCAAGTCATCACCCTAGCAAAGTCGAGAGGGGTATAGGACGATGAAGAATCTCACACGCGGAAAATATCTATCGGGGACCAAGTACTGGTATCAAAGTTCATTTATTTTTCCCATTCTCAAAAAAATAATTCGGGGCACAAGGCCTTACTTGGATAATTCTCGCTCTTCCACCAGTCTATAAATGCGACTACTAGTACCGAGCAGCCATTGCTAACGCCTTTTAAATATAAGAGGTACATGACCTCGTAGAAATAATTCCGAGAAGTGACACGGTGATAAGTGTACATATATGTCTAAAGCACCAGTCCCAACACAAGTTCAATGATGAGAATTTTATTCGAAAGTAGATAGGAGTGTGAGCAGAGAATGAAAGGCTGTATCGTCCAAGGAAACACTAACGCCGCTAGATTTTGTCCTTTTCCACTAATTCACAAGTACATTCAAATCTGCCGAACTAGGAATATGGCCCTCCCTAGGCCGTAGACAACCTTGGGTTCTTGCTCTGGTCTAGTGGTAAAATGCGCTGTCTAGCACCATTTTCCCGTTTATTCGCCAGTGTGCAAATCGTTATTGACTATGTCATTAAGAGATTTATTTAAAAGGATTGCAACACCAAATTGCGCTCTTGGATACTTCAAGCGTCTGAAGCGCGACAAGACTTATTATTTGCCACTTTCACCAGATGAGGTAAGATAGCTTTGCATCAAACACCAATACCCAGGAACATGGTCCGTCCAAATATTGCCAAAGCCCTCAATGTCACGGCGCCAGTCGCGCTGGAGTTCTGAAGAAACTGCAACCCAATTCAGAAGTTGAACGCCTGCCTGGGTCATTCTCTTATGGGCTGCTTCTCTGGTATGGTCTTTGAAGGTCCCCGATGCATCAGTCACAACGAAGACGTCGTAACCCTGCTCGACCAAGGTAAGAGCGGGGAAAGCTACACATATTTCAGTCAAAACACCACTGTCATATTAGCCATAACTTTTTTCAAACGAGAAATCTTCTTTAAGGTAGCGTACCTGATGATGACTTGCTTCTTGCCAGTTGCTTTGACCGCATTCGCGAAATCATCGTTATCCATGGCGTTAATTTGTCCAGGTCGCCTGATCAATGTAGCTTGGGGAAATGTATCAATAATTTCCTTGGCAATTGGGCCATTAGGTCCAGTATCGAGTGAAGTAGTGAGAATAGTAGGTGCTCCAAAGTAGCTAGCAGTTTTGACGAGTCCTAGCACGTTGGTGCGGAACTCAGTCGGCTCGAAATCACGCACCAACTGGATAAGACCCGTCTATTATCCGACTTAGTTTTTGATCGATGGTTTGCTCACTTGACCTGAGTATGACTTGCCTGGTGGTCAATAAACAAGAACACGCACTGGTCCCGGTCTAGGCGCTTGTAAGCAGGAGGCATATTGAGAAATTTAAAAAGACGATATCCCGTGGTTTGAGGTGATGGAACCACTTCATAATCTGGCTTTTATAGGTTCATATACTCATAGATTATTGATGATTACGAAATGACCATCCAGCTCCGTCTCTCCGTTTCTAACGTCACACTTGGCGTATGATGATCTAATTTCAAACCAGAGCGTCATATGTGTTTTCATGACTCCAATCATCAAGGAAGGCCAAGAGGATTATTTCATCAGATTCATATACCCTGCTTGGAAAGCTTGGGATCAGAGTTCAATGCTATGGGTTTAGGTCCACTGCGTATGTTGTAAGTCCAATACTTCGAATGAATTTATTTACTGCCTCTATTTACCGCTCCCCTTTTTAAGATGGTCACCTGATAGGAAAAATATTGTTCCACATAAAACGGGAGGATGTACGGAGTATCATGTCAATTCGGAGACAATGATACGTGCCGACTTCTTCCTAACTGCATTGTCAAAGTAAATAAAGAATATGGAGAGGGAAGAAAGGAAAAGGGAATCTACAGGGCCGCCAAGGGGTTTTGTGGGCTCCTCTCCGTCAAACGATGCAAAACTCGAAAAGCTCTCGCTTGTATTCGCTTATGGATTATGATCGATTAAGACTATGAGAACGTGGATCCTGCCAACGACTTGGCGGCATGCGAGTGTTTCGGATCAGATTAGTTGGCCAAGCCAACGGAAATTTTTCTCCTTCTACGCGAGTCTTGGCCGAAAGAGATTTTTTTATCCTTCTGTTTCCTAATAATCCCCCTTTCTTCTCCGCCTTCTCTTTTCAATTAAGAAAATTGTGATAAAGCAGTATTGTTATGTTCACTCAAACTGCCAAGGACCAGGAACAATCTACTAACAATTTCCTGGACGGGCAGACGCCAAGACGCCAAGACCTAACAAGTATGGTTCGGAACCTTGCGTACCGAACGCTGATTCCTATTGACATTGACTGATGCTGGTATTATGGATATGGACGAATCTTACAAGCTGATAGCAGAGTTCTCCAGTCTTCCGTCCTTATTAGATCCCATCTAATCTGATAAAGCTGATGGCATCCAATAAGTAGATCCGGAATACTATTGTTACTGGGAGATATGGCAGAACTTTCGAACGAATTAGGAAAAAGCAGAAGACCCTGCCAGACTTCTATCAGTGGTGTTTTCGGTCTATTCCCCACCTTAATGAGGCTATGCAATTTGCCATTAGCCAATATGCGAGCAAAGTTCCCCACATGTCTTTGATTATCACCGGATCTGATAAGGGAAACTAGCCGCAAGTTACCCGAAGAGTGATGTATATCTGTCGATCTGGACTATGCAGGGCTTTCAGGCGTTTCTTGGCCTCTCTTGGCCCATCTTGTGTGATGTCGATGAAAATTTGAGCGCAGTAGATGAATTCCTCTCGTCTTGGTATGGAAAGGATCGTATCCTTTTCTGATCATAACCTCTTCAGTCGAGGACCAAGGGTTCAATATACCACGATGAATCCCTTCTTCCTGGTACTCAGCCTGTGGTAGGTCACGTTGGTGACAGCAAGCGCTCTATGTGCGACTGGCTGTCAGACTGCGATTTCTAACAACGAATTTTCAGGAGTTGAGCTTCTTCTATGGTCTATTATTGACGATGTGACGTACGCGGAGACAAAATCTTGGCCTCTCTTGACCTATGAGGATATCCAACTTGGCTCTACCTTTAATACCTCAGTTTCTGTAAACCAGAGCCTCTTCCAACTTGCATATCAGACAACTGTGAGTTATACTATATCACTGGATCTGATTAATTATTCACTGGTATCTACTTCGACTGGGATGACCAAACTACGCGGCGAACGAACTACGGGTAACTCATAAATCCACCCACTCCCTTCGTTTTCACCATTACTTACGCGCATACTTTCTCATAGATATGCTACAATTGGATTCTGGGGATTGATAGTACTTTTTGGTGCCCTTGACAATCTTTTCCGATATTTAAACACTTCGTCTGTGCTGCGCTCGAGAACAATGACAAGATTCGAAGGCTCCGTTCGCCGACACGTAGTTGTGCCACCAATCTTGAAGAAAAGCCCATTCACGCGTTTTTGTGGAATTACTTCTACGTCAAGACTACAAGCCATTACCATCTCGACCTTCTTCGTGATCAACATAATCCTCATGTGTGTGGAATACCGTGCTTTCGAAAATAATCCTTAGTGAGACCTGACCTTATCTTCCTCCCGATTGGCCAACGGGATAACGAATTAACTGATCTCCCCTCCCATAGCTTTACCCGAAAGTCTTCACAGCTTTGGCGGTATATAGCAGATAGGGCGGCAGTCATGGCGATCAGCAATTTGCCAGTCATGTGGCTCTTTTCCACAAGAAACAATTGTCTTTTGTGGGCAACATCCTGGGAATTTGGGACCTTTAATACCTTTCACCGTTGGATTGGGAGAGCTTGTGCTATAGAGGTATTTGTCCATGGGAAGGGGGTCTGTGTTTATCAATATCAAGGTGTGTCCATTCGCATTTTTTTCGGAGGAGGCCCTTGAGAAACTATCCCCGAGTTGGATTGGAGTTGACAAAGTTTGAATGAAGAGGTTGGAAAGGAGTTTTTCTTGCCTCTCTGGGAAGAACGTGACTTCTATATGGGAGTTTTTGTAAGTCAAAAAGTTCGTGTATTCTCTGCCTTAGCTAATACGCTCCCACAGGCAGCTCTCTCGATTATCGTGACATGTCTTTTAGCAAGCTCGGGAATCCGAAAGGCAGCCTATGAATTATTTTTGATAGTTCACCAGGCTTTTGCTGTTCTTGTTCTTGTTGCGTTGTGGTAGTAAGTTCCTTTCAGCATCAAGTCTTAGTAACATGCTTGACTAACGAAATTTCCAGCCATCTAACTGTCGATGGCCCAGATCACGTCCCATACCTTTGGCCTTGTATGGCTGTTTGGTCATTTGATAGACTGGGAAGGGTGTTTCGTCTATTGATCTGGAACAAGCCAACTTCACACTCCTCTGGAACAAGCCAACTTCACACTCCTCTGGAGAATACGACAGTGACGCAGATCTCATTCAGTTGAAGACCCGCATACGACGAGTTGTTGCTCCTCAACCTGGAAGTTACTTCTATGTATATGGGTGGCGGTCTCTTTATTTTTGGGAAAGTCACCCATTTACACTTAGCGGGTGGACTACGGTCAATACGGAAGAAGAATCTTATACGGAGCTCGTATTTCTTATTGGAATTCACGGAGGCTTCATATCCAGGCTTCGCAAGCAGCTGCTTCGTCAAGACGAGTCCGGAATCGACGCTTTATCCCCTGTGAGAAAGGTTTACCTGGCTGTTGAAGGTCCTTATGGTCCACATTCCGATCCGTGGAATTCTGAAATGGTCATTCTTGTCATTGGTGGCGCGGGTATCACGGTCGCAACGTCTTTCATCCAACAGCTGGTAGATTTCGTGCGGCTTAGCAAGCATGTGGATCAGAAGATCAAGTGTTTCAAGATAATATGGGCCATAAAGAACATCGGGCTTTATCGGTTCGTCTATGGGCGCTATATATCAACGTGGGAAGCGGTCTTCGCATTAACAGAAATTGAACTCTCACTTGACGTGTACCTGACAAGCCCTTCTAAGGCGGATCGACAAATTGAATTGCCAATCACAGAATCTCAAACCGAGCACAGTGCGACAACAAAGGAAATAGGAGAAGTTGTATCGCCGGCGTCTTCAATGAACTTTCATGCCTCGGAGGAGAAAGTGGCTTCTGCAGAGGTACACAACAAGTCAGCGTTTGGGCCTCTAAAAACGAATTTTGTCCACGGAAGGCCAATCATCCGCGACGTGATCAGAAGCCAAGTTGAAAGCTTCAATTCTTACCTGGAGAAGCAGATTGCACTGATCGGCTGTGGGCCGGATACAATGGCACACGACATACGCCTTTCCTTTGTAGAATCCTCAAAAGAGACTGACGTCAACATTATCTTTCACCTGGCCCTTTTCGGCTGGTGATTGATGTTCTTGTTTATTATTGAAGCTAGAAAAAGTATTCAACGATTCACTATACTCATGTATTTATGTCACATTTTCACCGCATCGAGATGAAGTTGAAATGCTTTCCGCCTGATTATCAAGGAATGTGTCCTCTCCGAGATACTGTACTACTAGGGCCATTTGGTTTATTCTTGTATAGCACTATTGATTGGAAGGGGCTTAGTGGAATGAAATTTCTGGAATGTTTGCAAAGGGAGCTATATCAACAGGCTGCCTCCTACTTTGCAACTTGCTTCTTCTTTCTCTCCCCATCTTAGTTATTCTGAATTGATGTAATCTTCTATCTTTATAAGATTTGGCAGGTCATATGAAACATAGTCTTTCTCCTGATCGAATTGGAACGTAATATTCTTAAAGTTACGGCTTCTACGGATGATTTTATATGATGAACGTCGTTCAACAGCCGTTTTAGCGGGGAAATTCAGGTCAAAAGAGAGGGGTATTTAAAGATAAACAGGATGAGCCCAGAAATGGAAGTATCTATAGCCCGTAATTTGAACGAAAGTGGTAGTATCTGCTCTTGTTTTGTATGAAATGTATAGTAAAATAGGTGACCTCGCCTCCTAAGTCGGACCCCGTGGGGCAGAGGCGGCATTACGGTCGTAGGCTTTTCCATCTGATCTATGCTCATGGCAGCAGCCAGACAGCGTGAAGTATCGGATATGGTCGTCCTGTATGGCAAAAAAGCACTCACAGCGATTTATCCTATACCCTAGTGGACGGCCGACCGAGGGCCCAGTCGCCTTTCTCGGCCTTCTGATTCGTCCATTGCTCTGTGTC
>JAMAFK010000088.1:0-28654 GCA_023627375.1 Penicillium paneum
GGTTAGTAACTTAATTGGTAAAGGGTTTTCTTGTCAAGAAAATAGATATCGGATCAAAACCGGTCTAACTCGTATATGTATATAAGATTACATAAAGTTTACATGAATTAGTGTGATAAATTATAACTATAATAAAAATAAAAATAAAAAATGTTTTTATATAATTATATATCTAAATTACAATTAGATGCTCCAACTCCTTGGGGTATATTTTTCCAAGATAGTGCTTCACCTCAAATGGAAGGTATTGAAGAGTTACATAATAATATTATGTTTTATTTAGCTATTATATTATTTACTGTAACATGAATGATGATTACAATATTAAGAAATTTTTTAGCCAATAAATCACCTATTGCACATAAATATATGAATCATGGTACTTTAATAGAATTAATTTGAACTATATCACCAGCATTTATATTAATATTAATAGCATTCCCATCATTTAAATTATTATATTTAATGGATGAAGTTATGGATCCTTCATTAGTTGTTTATGCTGAAGGTCACCAATGATATTGAAGTTACCAATATCCTGATTTTACAAATTCAGATGATGAATTTATAGAATTTGATTCATATATAGTACCAGAAAGTGATTTAGAACAAGGTCAATTTAGAATGTTAGAAGTTGATAATAGAGTTATGATACCTGAATTAACTCACACTAGAATTGTTATCTCAGCTGCTGATGTTATACATTCTTATGCTTGCCCTTCTTTAGGTATTAAAGCAGATGCTTACCCAGGTAGATTAAATCAAGCTTCTGTTTACATAAATCGTCCGGGAGTTTTCTTCGGTCAATGTTCAGAAATTTGTGGAATATTACACAGTAGTATGCCTATAGCTATCCAATCTGTATCTATAAAAGATTTCTTACTTTGATTAAGAGAACAAATGGACAGTTAAATATACAACAAAAAATAAATATGACAACAATGAAATTAAAAAGATACATCCATATATCTCTAACAAAAATATATTTAGATTTAATTCTAGATTGTAAAGCAGGTGATAGATTATATTTTATTTATAGAATAATAATAATAGTATTATTTATATATACTTTTATATATAATAATCCTAGCCTTTTATTAGAATTATTAGATAATCTTAATTATAATTATTTAAACCAATTATATGATGATTCCTTTATAAAGATTAATGGAGATAAATTTAGATATACTTGAAATGAGTTTAATCAAAGATCTATAGGTTATAATAATGGTTCAGGTGGACCTAATCATAATCCTAACCCGTTTTTATATGAAGTTGAAAATACTAGAAAACGGTTAGAAGAAGAAAATAAACAGTCAGGTGAACCTTCTCATAAGCAATATAAACCCCGTGAACTTGAAAAAGAACGTTTAAGTGAGAATCCATCTAAAGTATCTCGGCTATGTTACTATAGTTCAGTTGAGAAAAGATTAGTTTATCCTGAAGACCTTCATCCTGGTATACCTATAATGTTAAATCATGAGAGGTTTCGTGTATATATAGATAATGGTATAAGTTATACTTATAATTATAGATCTTTAGACCCATCTCAACACTATTGTATGATAACATATCTTGATGGAAGTAAATGTTATCTAAACGATGCATCTAAAATTGCAGCAAATATAGAATATCATAGACGTCCTATTAAAGACCCATCTTAAATGAAATCTACGCATTTTTATAATGATTATTATAATAAATATTTTAATGTTTTTAGTAAAGGAATCTTTATAAAATTATCTTAAATAAATGTATTTAAATAGAGATGTAATTAAAAAAAAATAAATAATAATAGTATACATATATTATAGAAGTAAATTACTTATATTCTAGGAGTAAATTACTTTTATATTTTTTTTTTAAATATGTTAATTCAATGGTAGAATAGCGTGCTACGGACACGTAAATATAAGTTCAAGTCTTATACATGTTTATATAATATTAATTAATATTTACAATAATTATATTTAGATATGTAGTATAGATAAATCAAATAAAATTTTATATAAGTATAATGAATTTTTCAATATTTTTATTTGTCATAGGGATATTAGGATTTGTATTAAATAGAAAAAACATTATATTAATGTTAATTTCTATAGAGATAATGTTATTATCTGCAACATTTTTAATATTAATCAGTTCACTTAGTTTTGATGATATATTAGGACAAACTTTTGCTATATATATTTTAACAATAGCAGGAGCTGAATCTGCAATAGGTTTAGGGATATTAGTAGCATATTATAGATTAAGAGGTAGTATAACAATACAATATAAATAAATGTATTTAACATTGATAATTTTACCATTAATAGGTTCAATAATATCAGGTTTCTTTGGTAGAAAAGTAGGTGTAACAGGATCACATATAATAACATGTGGTTCAGTAATAACTACAACACTTTTAGCTATAATAGCTTTTTTTGAAGTAGGTTTTAATAATATACCAGTAACAATAAATGTAGCTAGATGATTAGATGTAGAATCATTATATGTATTATGAAACTTTAGATTTGATTCATTAACTGTATCAATGTTAATACCAGTATTAATAGTATCTAGTTTAGTTCATATATATTCTATAAGTTACATGAGTCATGATCCACATAATCAAAGATTTTTTAGTTACTTAAGTTTATTCACTTTTATGATGATTATACTAGTAACAGGAAATAATTATTTAGTTATGTTTGTAGGTTGAGAAGGTGTAGGTATTTGTTCATATCTTTTAGTAAATTTCTGATTTACTAGAATAGCAGCTAATCAAAGCTCTTTATCAGCTTTATTAACTAATAGAGTAGGTGATTGTTTATTAACTGTAGGTATGTTTACAATTATATGATCTTTTGGTAATCTAGATTATAGTACAGTATTTGCATTAGCACCTTACTATAATGAAACTATAATCACAATAGTGGGAATATGTTTATTAATAGGTGCTACAGCTAAAAGTTCTCAAGTAGGTTTACATATTTGATTACCTCAAGCTATGGAAGGTCCTACACCTGTTTCTGCTTTAATTCACGCTGCAACTATGGTTACAGCTGGAGTATATTTATTAATGAGATCTTCACCTTTAATTGAATATAGTTCAACTGTTTTAGTTTTATGTTTATGATTAGGTGCTATAACTACAGTATTTAGTTCTTTAATTGGATTATTCCAACAAGATATTAAAAAAGTTATTGCCTATTCTACTATGAGTCAATTAGGTATGATGGTTATAGCTATAGGTTTATCAAGTTATAATTTAGCTTTATTCCATTTAGTTAATCACGCTTTTTATAAAGCATTATTATTCTTAGGAGCTGGATCAGTTATACACGCAGTAGCTGATAATCAAGATTTTAGAAAATATGGTGGTTTAAGAGAGTTTTTACCTTTAACATATTCAGTTATGTTAATAGCTTCATTAAGTTTAGTTGCTGTACCTTTCATGACAGGATTCTATTCTAAAGATTTTATTCTAGAATCTTCTTATGGTCAATTCTATTTATCAGGTACTATAGTTTATTATGTAGCTACTATAGGTGCTATGTTTACTACACTTTATTCAGCTAAGGTTTTATATTTAACTTTCTTAACTAATCCTAATGGACCTCTATCTAGTTATAAACATGCTCATGAAGGTGATATTTTCTTAACTTTACCTTTAATTATCTTATCTATTTTCTCTATATTCTTTGGTTATTTAACTAAAGATATTTTTATAGGTTTAGGTTCTGGTTTCTTTGTAGATAATAGTTTATTTATTCATCCTAATCATGAAATTATGTTAGATACAGAATTTGCTGTACCAACATTATTTAAATTATTACCATTTGTATTTACAGTTAGTTTAAGTATTTTTTCTGTTTTATTATCTGAATTCTTACCTAAATTACTTATTAACTTTAAATTCTCAAGATTTGGTTATAATTTATTTAGTTTCTTTAATCAAAAATTTTATATAGAATTATTCTATAATAAATATATTGTAGAAGGTGTTCTTAAATTAGGTGGTCAAACTACTAAAAGTTTAGATAAAGGTTCAGTAGAATTCTTAGGACCTTATGGTTTAGAGAAAGGATTATTATCTTTAAGTAATAGTTTAGGTAAATTAAGTACTGGTGTAATTACTACTTATGCTCTATATATATTAATAGGTTTAATGTTCTACATATCATTAGTATATTTCTCTTATAATGATAATAATTTATTTATATTAGTTATATTTACTTTGTTTGCGTTATTAAATAATAATTTAACATCAACTAAATAATTATTTAACATATAGTTAATAATAAATTATCCTTTACTTAATAATAAGTTATTGTTTATTTAATAATAACTTATTATTTTTTTTTATAATAATAAATATCTATAGATATTTATTATTTATTTTATTTAATTTAAATTTATTTATATTTTTATTCAGATATGCTTTTATCTTCAATCTTCTGTTTAATATTATCTAATGCATTGTCTTTTAGACGTGATACAGCTATTCTTTATTCAAGAATAGGTATTATAATATTATTTTACTGTATTTATTTATGTTATAATAATTTATTTATAACATATTTAGATAATGGTATAGGGTTGTTCGGTGGTTTATTTTATACATCACCTATAACACAAACATTTCACATATTAATATTTATTTTAACATTATTAATATTGAATTTAACTGGTTTTTATCCTAGAAAACTTATCTCTAGTCAGTACTTAAGTTTATACAAATTATTATTTACAAAATTACAATTTGTTAAAAACATTGCTGTATCTAATATAATTTTAAAAAAAGGAGAACAATATACAATATTGGAATATACATTAATGTTATTATTTATTGTAATAGGTAGTCTATTATTAATATCTAGTAGTGATTTTGTATCTATATTTTTATCTATAGAATTACAAAGTTATGGTTTATATTTATTATGTACTATGTATAGAAATTCTGAATCAGCAACATCTGCTGGTTTAACTTATTTTTTACTAGGTGGATTAGCATCTTGTTTTATATTATTAGGTATAGCTCTAATATATGCAAATTTAGGTGTAACATATTTAGATAGTTTCTTTGTTATAAATAATTTAGCAGGTGTATTAAATGAACAACAAATTACTACTTATATACCATATTGCTTATTATTAATAACTGTAGGATTCTTATTTAAAATATCAGCCGCACCATTCCATTTTTGATCACCTGATGTTTATGATGGAATACCTACTATAGTTACTACTTTTGTAGCTATTATAGCTAAAATTTCTATATTAATTTTATTATTACAATTGGTTCATTATACAAATAGTATATATATTACTACACAATATACTTGAACTACTAGTTTCTTAATAAGTTCATTATTAGGTTTAGTAATTGGTTCTGTATTAGGTTTAACACAATTTAGAATTAAAAGATTGTTTGCTTATAGTACTATATCTCATTTAGGTTTTATGTTATTAGCATTAGCTATTAATAGTGTTGAATCTATACAATCATTTATTTTCTATTTAACTCAATATAGTTTATCTAATTTAAATGCATTTTTTATATTAGTAGCTATAGGTTATAGTTTATATGCTTATAATGATAAAAATATTAATCATAATAATTTAGTAGATAAAAATAACTCACCTATACAACTTATAAGTCAACTTAAAGGATATTTCCATATTAATAGTTTATTAGCTTTAAGTTTCTCTATTACTTTATTCTCATTTGCTGGTATTCCACCTTTAATGGGATTCTTTGCTAAACAGATGGTATTCTCTGCAGCTTTACAAGAAGGATTTGTATTCTTAACTCTTATAGGAGTATTAACTAGTGTTATTAGTGCTGTATATTACTTATTTATAGTAAAAACTATGTTCTTTAGTGGACATTCTTATACTTATTTTAGTAGCTTAAAAGATTTAAGAATACCTGCTCTTATTACACAAAATAATAAAGTAGTTAATAAAATATATTTTGATTCTAAATTTGCTTTATCTAGTTCTTTATCTATAACTATTTCTATATTAACATTAATTATACTTTTATTTATGTTTATGCCTAATGAAGCATTACATTTATCTAATATATTAGCTATTGTATTATTTATTCCTGTTAATATTTAAAATATTTAATAAAGCTTTAATTAAACAAACATACATAAATTAATATTAATATTATCTAGATAATAAAAAAAAATAAAAATATATATTTACAATATATATATAGATCCATAATTACATTTATTAAGAATAGGAATTATAATTTCTTTTCCGGCTGCATAGCAGTTTTTAATTGAACAAACCCATATAAATAAATATAAATATATATATATTTATATTTATTTATATTTATTTATTTATATTAAAATATAGCAAAATAAAACATAAAATAGAACAATAACAATAAATATAAAATAAAAATATGAGAATTCTTAAAAGTCATCCTTTATTAAGATTAGTAAATTCTTACTTAATCGACGCACCAACACCAGCCAATATAAGTTATTTATGAAACTTTGGTTCATTATTAGCAATATGTTTAATAATACAAATTGTAACAGGAGTTACATTAGCTATGCATTATACACCTAGTGTAGCTGAAGCATTTAATTCTGTTGAACACATTATGAGAGATGTAAATAATGGTTGATTAATACGTTATTTACACGCTAATACAGCTTCAGCTTTCTTCTTTTTAGTATACCTACACATAGGTAGAGGTTTATACTATGGATCATATAAATCACCAAGAACATTAACATGAATTATAGGTACAATAATTCTTATAGTAATGATGGCTACAGCTTTCTTAGGTTACGTATTACCATATGGTCAAATGAGTTTATGAGGAGCAACTGTTATTACTAATTTAATGAGTGCTATACCTTGAATAGGTCAAGATATAGTTGAATTTATATGAGGTGGTTTTTCAGTTAATAATGCTACATTAAACAGATTTTTTGCATTACACTTCTTATTACCTTTCGTATTAGCTGCATTAGTATTAATGCACTTAATAGCTTACCACGATGTAGTAGGATCAGGTAATCCTTTAGGTATATCAGCTAATTATGATAGATTACCTTTCGCTCCTTACTTCTTATTTAAAGATTTAGTTACTATATTCTTATTCTTTATAGTATTATCTATATTTGTTTTCTTTATGCCTAATGCATTAGGAGATAGTGAAAATTATGTTGTGGCTAATCCTATGCAAACTCCACCTGCTATTGTACCAGAATGATATTTATTACCTTTCTATGCTATATTAAGATCTATACCTAATAAATTATTAGGTGTTATAGCTATGTTTGCTGCTATTTTAGCTTTATTAGCTATGCCATTAACAGATTTATCTAAATTAAGAGGAGTACAATTTAGACCTTTAAGTAAAATTGCATTCTTTATATTTGTAGCTAATTTCTTAATATTAATGCAAATAGGTGCTAAACACGTTGAAACACCATTTATTGAAGTAGGACAAATATCTACTGTATTATACTTTGCACACTTCTTTATTATAGTACCTGTAGTAAGTATTATAGAAAATAGTTTAGTAGAGTTAGCTACTAAAAAATAATTAGTATATAATAATATTATTATACCTATTATATATAATTAATATTTACAAATTATAGGAGTTTGAGTAGAAGGTTCTGCGTTTCGATTGCAAATCGAAATAAAGGGATTCGAGTTCCCCGAACTCCTTAGATATACATGTTTGTATTTAGAGTATACTATTCTAAATCCTATATAATTAGTTTATATATAATATTAACCTATATTTTTAGTTAAAATATTAGATTATATATATATATATTAAACATAAAAAGTTTCAATGTATAATATTGAGTATATTTATTAAATATTTATATATATAGAATAAAAACTGCAGGTTGTTAATTACAATTAATATTAATATAAATATTCTATTGATATATATTGTTATAATAAATAATAAATATATAAATGATAAGTATAATTTCAATTATTGAAGGGTTATTATTAATAGTACCTGCTTTACTTTCAGTTGCATTTGTAACTATAGCCGAACGTAAAACTATGGCTTCTATGCAAAGAAGATTAGGTCCTAATGCAGTAGGTTATTATGGTTTATTACAAGCATTTGCTGATGCTTTAAAACTATTATTAAAAGAGTATGTAGCTCCTACACAAGCTAATATTATATTATTTTTCTTAGGACCTATGATAACTTTAATCTTTTCTTTATTAGGTTATTTAGTTGTACCATTTGATAGTGGTATTTTTGTATCTGATTATAGTTTAGGTATGCTTTATATGTTAGCTGTGTCATCTTTAGCTACATATGGTATATTATTAGCAGGTTGATCTGCTAATTCAAAATATGCTTTTTTAGGTTCATTAAGAAGTACAGCTCAGTTAATTAGTTATGAGTTAATATTAAGTTCTGTAATTATATTAATTATCTTATTAACAGGTAATTTAAATATTATTACTATTGTAGAATCACAAAGAATAGTTGATTTCATATTACCATTATTTCCTTTATTTATTATATTCTTTATAGGTTCTATAGCAGAAACTAATAGAGCTCCTTTTGATTTAGCTGAAGCTGAATCAGAACTTGTTAGTGGTTTTATGACAGAACATTCAGCTAGTGTATTTGTATTTTTTTTCTTAGCTGAATATGCTAGTATTATATTAATTTGTGTTTTAAATAGTATTTTATTTTTTGGTGGTTATTTATGTATTATACCTGTTGAATTTATAATAGATATATTATATAATATATTTGGTATTAATAGTTCTATATTACAAGATATATTTGTTAATATTTCTTCATCTCCTTTAAATTTAGCTTTTAAAACTGCTTTATTAATATTTGTGTTTATTTGAGTTAGAGCATCTTTCCCTAGAATTCGTTTTGATCAATTAATGTCAGTTTGTTGAACTGTATTATTACCTTTAATTATAGCATATGTTGTTTTAATACCTTGTGTTGTATTTGGTTTAGATGCTTTACCTACAAGTTTAATACTTTAATTTAATATTTATTGTTAATTTATATTACTTTAATTCTGTTAATTTAGATATAATTATATTATTAATATTAAATTATATAATCATATATAAATTTATTATGTAACTTATATATTTCAATATAGTATGTATGTATGTATTATAAAAAAAAATAATAATTAATTATAATATAGTATTAACTGATATATACTTAAGCTTTATAGCATATATAAGGTGTAACAAAAACAAATTAATGTTTTTTTTAAGCAGAAAGTATATATATATTCTAAATTTAATATGTCCTTATTATTATTAATAATTCCATTGATAGGAATAAGTCTTGTAACAATAGAGACTAATTCTGGTTTAAGTATAGTAAATAATATTAAGATAAAATCTATAGCCTTAACTACATCAATAATAAATTTAATTGTATCATTAATAATGTTTATACTTTTTGATTTTAGTAGTAAACAATTTCAATTTATTGAAGAACATTACCAAGTAAGTTATTTTGATATCTATTTAGGTGTAGATGGTTTATCTATATATTTTATATTATTAACAACTATAATAATGCCTGTTGCCATTTTATCTAATTGAAATTCAATACAATCTCAAAATGTATTATCATTTGTAGTAATTATGTTATTATTAGAATCATTATTATTAGCTGTATTCTTAGTTTTAGATATATTATTATTCTATGTTTTTTTTGAAAGTATATTACCTCCTTTATTTTTATTAATTGGATTATTTGGTTCAAGTAATAAAGTAAGAGCTAGTTTCTATTTATTTTTATACACTTTAATTGGATCATTGTTTATGTTATTATCTATATTAGTTATGTCTTCTATTATGGGTACTACTGATTTTGATGCATTATTTAAAGCAAACTTTAGTTATACAACTCAAGTATTTTTATTTTACGGTATATTTATAGCTTTTGCTGTAAAAACACCAGTTATTTTTTTAAATACTTGATTATTAAAAGCTCACGTTGAATCACCATTATCTGGTAGTATTATATTAGCAGGTATAGTTTTAAAATTAACTTTATATGGTATATTTAGATTAATGTTACCTTTATTACCTAAAGCTTCTTTAAACCTTACATATATTATATATGTAATAGGTGTAATAACTATAATCTATGCTAGTTTTAGTACATTAAGAACAATAGATATTAAAGAATTAATTGCTTACTCTTCTGTATCTCACGCAGCTGTATATTTAATAGGTGCCTTTAGTAATACAATACAAGGTATAGAAGGTTCAATAGCTTTAGGTTTAGCTCACGGTTTTGTATCACCAGGATTATTTATTTGTGCTGGAGGTATTTTATACGATAGATCTTCTACTAGATTAATTACATATTATAGAGGTATAGCTCAAATTATGCCTGTATTCTCTATATTATTCTTTATATTATGTTTAGGTAATAGTGGTACACCTTTAACTTTAAATTTCGTAGGTGAATTTATGTCATTATATGGTGCATTTGAAAGAATGCCTATATTAGGTATACTAGCTAGTACTTCTATTGTATTATCTGCAGCTTATACAATGTTTATGTATAATAGAATAGTTTTTGGTGGTTCTTATTCTGTATATTTTGTAGAAAACATAGGTGATGTTACTAGAAGAGAATTTATATTATTATTAGTATTTGTAGTATTTACAGTATTATTTGGTATATATCCTGCTCCTATATTAGATGGTTTACATTACTCAGTTTCTTCTTTAATTTATAGTATAAATTAATATAATTTATATAATTTATTTATTATAATAACATTTATTGTTTTGTTTTATTCAATTCAATAATTATGTTTATTTATCTTCTTACTAGCTCAATGGCAGAGCCGAATACTTCTAATATTTTGATCCAAGTTCGACCCTTGGGTAAGAATTGTCATAATAATATTATTATTACTATTATTATTTTAGCCTTTATAGCTCAATGGTAGAGCGAGATACTGTTAATATTTTGATAGATGTTCGATTCATCTTAAGGGCTTATTTTTACTTTACCTTATAATCTAAAAAAAAAGTCAAGATATATATTAAGAAAATATCCATATAATAGATAAAATACAAATATATGCCACAATTAGTACCATTCTTTTTTGTAAATCAAGTAGTATTTACTTTTGTTATATTAACAGTATTAATATATACATTTACTAAATTCATATTACCTAGATTTGTACGTACTTTTATTTCACGTATTTACATAAATAAATTATAATTATATAAATTAGTAGTTGTATTATTTATATAACTAAAACATAATAATTTTTTATTATTATATATATCTCTATCTTAATAGAGTTTCATTAGGTAATGAAAATAATAAGTTAATATTTATATATATCTTATAAATAAACAATAATATGCGTCATTTAGATTTTGTATTAAGTCCATTAGACCAATTTGAAGTAAGAGATTTATTTTCTCTTAACGCTAACTTATTAGGTAATTTACACTTATCATTAACAAATATAGGTTTATATTTATCAATTAGTATCTTTTTAATTTTAACATATAGCTTATTAGCTACTAATAATAATAAAATAATACCTAATAACTGATCAATAAGTCAAGAAAGTATATATGCTACAGTACACGGTATAGTAGTAAATCAAATTAATCCTAATAAAGGACAAATGTTCTTCCCATTAATGTATGTATTATTCATATTTATTTTAGTAAATAATTTAATAGGATTAGTACCATATAGTTTTGCATCTACATCACACTTTATATTAACATTCTCTATTAGTTTTACTGTTGTTTTAGGTGCAACTATATTAGGTTTCCAAAGACATGGGTTAAAATTCTTCTCATTATTTGTACCTTCAGGTTGTCCTTTAGCATTATTACCTTTATTAGTTTTAATTGAATTTATTTCATATTTATCTAGAAATGTTTCATTAGGATTAAGATTAGCTGCTAACATATTAAGTGGTCACATGCTTTTAAGTATCTTAAGTGGATTCACTTATAATATTATGACTAGTGGTGTAATATTCTTCATATTAGGTTTAATACCTTTAGCATTTATTATTGCATTCTCTGGTTTAGAGTTAGCTATAGCATTTATTCAAGCTCAAGTTTTTGTAGTTTTAGCTTGTTCATATATTAAAGATGGTTTAGACTTACATTAATATTATAGTATATTTAAAGTATATATATATATATATATATATTTATATAATACACAAATATAAACAATTTATATTATTATAATATAATAATAATTTTTTAAAGATATAAAAATTTTATGAAAATAGGAAAGTCCAATACTTATTAGGCATATACACTTGAATATATTTATTCAATAATTATAAAAATATAAGGATATTAACAGAAACTAAAATTATTATAAAATACTAAATAGTAATAATAAAATAATAGCGAACAAGAATCCTATGTTAAGTTTTTATTTAGAATTATTAAAATTAAACAGAAACTGGCTTAATTATATCTTTAAATAATAACATTAAAATTGATAATTTTATAGTTATGTATAAAACAATATAGATGTGATGTATGCATTAAAAATAAAATAGAGAGTTTGATGATGGCTCTAACTGAACACTGTCCAAGTACTTGACACATGCTAATCGAACGACTAATTAGTTTAATTATTATCTAATAGTTAAATTAAATAGTAGTGGTGTACAGGTGAGTAAATGATAAATTGGCTACCTTAAAGTAAGGGAAAAAATCCCTTATAACCAAAGGTTATCTTAAATAACCGCTTTAAGATGATAATTTTTATCTCGGTGAGTAGTAGGAAAGGTAATGACTTTTCTAGCAATAAACCGTAGTCGTAACTGGAAAGTTGATCGACCACATTGGGTCTGAAAAAAACCCAATGCTTTTATGTACAGCAGTGAGGAATATTGGTCAATGGCCGAAAGGCTGAACCAGTAACTTGGAAGAATGTCTATGTATCTGATATGGATACATTCGCGATTAACTCGCATAAAATTCTAAATAGATTGTATATAATGACATAATCTATTTATAAGTCTTGACCAAACTACGTGCCAGCAGTCGCGGTAATACGTAGGAGGCTAGTGTTAGTTATCTTTATTGGGTTTAAAGGGTAAGTAGACGGTAAATTAAACTCTAAACGAGTACTTTTTTACTAGAGTTATATGAGAGAAGGAAGAATTTCTGGAGTAGAGATAAAATTTGATGATACCAGGAGGACTGTCAACGGCGAAGGCGTCCTTCTATGTAATAACTGACGTTGAGAGACGAAGGCTTGGGTAGCAAACAGGATTAGATACCCTAATAGTCCAAGCAGACAATGATGAATGTCATACATTAGATATAAATTTAATGTATAAACGAAAGTGTAAGCATTCCACCTCAAGAGTACTATGGCAACATATAAACTGAAATCATTAGACCGTTTCTAAAACCAGTAGTGAAGTATGTTATTTAATTCGATGATCCGCGAAAAACCTTACCACAGCTTGTATAGCAGATTATAAAAAATTGTTACAAGCGCTGCATGGCTGTCTTTAGTTAATGTCGTGAGATTTGGTTAATTCCTTTAATTAACGAAAACCCTCACTTTATTTATTTATATAAAGTGGTTCGCTACTACATCGGACCAGATAAAAGGGATTAAGACAAGTCATTATGGCCTTAATGCTGTGGGCTATAGACGTGCCACATACGCCTTTACAACGGGATGCGATATTGTGAAATGGAGCTAATCCCCAAAAAAGGAAATAATATGGATTGTAGTCTGTAACTCGACTACATGAAAAAGGAATTACTAGTAATCGTGAATCACCAACGTCACGGTGAATTTTATCTTAGTTAGGTACTAACCACTCGTCAGGCGCTGAAAAAAGTAGATGCAGTAAGTTTGATTTATTCTGTGTAAAGTTATATATATTTATGATATATAAGTATGCAGGATAGTTTTCGTATGCAAAACTTTGATTGGTGTTAAGTCGAAATAAGGTTCGTGTAATGGAAATTGCACGGGGAGTATAAAATTTAAAAAAAAAAATAATAGTATATATATTATCTAATCTTATATAGGTATATAATAAATTGGTTCAATTCCAGTAAAAGATTTAATATATATATCAAATAGGGAGGTCCCGTAAGCTGGTTAACGGGTTGAGCTGTAAACTCAATAGCTATAAGCTATCGAAGGTTCGATTCCTTTTCTCCCTAATTAGATCTTTATCTAATCCTATCTAGACATTTATTATTGTTTGTATAATATGTTAATAGATTTAGTTTTTTTTATTATGAATAATATATTTTTATTAAATGATTCTATTACTAATGGATTTAGAATAGAATTTGTAGATATTATTTATTTAGTATCTATTTTATTAGGTATACTTACTATAAGTAGTAGAAATCCTATAGTATCTGTTTTATTTTTAATAGGTTTGTTTGTTAATGTTGCAGGTTTATTAATTTTAGTTGGATATAATTTTATAGGATTAGCTTATATATTAGTTTATGTAGGTGCTGTTTCTATTTTATTTTTATTTATTTTAATGTTAATTAACATTAGAGTTTCTGAATTATTTCATGAGACTAATAATGATTTACCTTTAGCTGGTTTAACTATTATTATTTTTTATTATATAATGGCACAGGTATTACCTATAAATTTTACAGAAAATAGTATTGTTTCTTATTTATCTAATTCATACTCTGATATATATAATGTACAATTAAATAATGAATTGTTTAATATAGTTGATTTAAAACAACAAATTAGTTATGCTAGTAGTAAAGGTTGAGATAATTCACTAATAGAACCTACACATATAGCTAGTATAGGTAATATTATGTATACTAGTTATTCTATGTGATTAATTGTTACTTCTATTATTTTACTATTAGGTATGGTAGGTGCTATAGTTATCACAATAAAACAAAAATAGATAGATAAAGCTTATAATTATCACAATAAAACAAAAATAGAGAGATAAAGCTTATACAATTAATTATTAAATTAAAATATGATATATAAATCAAAAAGTAATTTTCAAAATCATCCTTTCCATTTAGTATCACCGTCACCTTGACCATTGTTTACTAGTTTATCTTTATTTATATTAACAACAACTGCAGTTTTATTTATGCACGGATTCCCAGGATTCCAATATTTAGTAGCTTTAGCTGTATTTAACGTTATTTACGTTATGGCTTTATGATTTAGAGATGTAATTTCAGAAGGAACTTATTTAGGTAATCATACTAATGCTGTACAAAAAGGATTAAACTTAGGTGTAGGTTTATTTATTATATCTGAAGTTTTCTTCTTTTTAGCTATATTCTGAGCATTTTTCCATAGTGCAATATCACCTAGTGTTGAATTAGGTGCACAATGACCTCCATTAGGTATACAAGCTGTTAATCCATTTGAATTACCATTATTAAACACTATATTATTATTATCTTCAGGTGTGACAATTACATATGCTCACCATTCTTTAATACAAGGTAATAGAAAAGGTGCTTTATATGGAACAGCTATAACAATTGTATTAGCTGTAATATTTACTTTCTTCCAAGGTGTTGAATATTCAGTATCTTCTTTCACTATTTCTGATGGTGTTTATGGTTCATGTTTCTACTTCGGTACTGGTTTCCACGGTTTACACGTTATTATTGGAACAGCTTTTTTAGCTGTAGGATTATGACGTTTAGCTGCATACCATTTAACAGATCACCATCACCTAGGTTACGAATCAGGTATATTATACTGACATTTTGTAGACGTAGTATGATTATTCTTATATATTTCTGTATATTACTGAGGTTATTAGAAATAAATATGTTTAGATATTTATTTATTATACCTAAGGTATAATATCTAAATATATATAAATAATAAGATATATTTGCTTTATCTTTAGATAAACTAAAGGTCTATTTAGACCTGTTATTTTACAATATAAATTATATATTTATTAAATAAGATAATAATTATGTGCAGGGTATGGTTTAATCAGTTCAATTTAAAATCTAGAGACTTGATCTTTATTTAGATTTTTACATGAACTAGTTAAGAGGGAAAATTAATAAATTCATGAAGTGGAGGGTTTTTTTCATGAATTAAAACTATTCTTATAGGATAGGTGATAATTATAATAAATAATTATATTTGGAGACTTTAGTTTAATGGTAAAACATGTGACTTTTAATCATTATAATATGGGTTCAAATCCCATAGGTCTTAATAGATTACTATAATCTGAGTTCAAATTTGGAAAATGACTATAAGTTAATGGTAGACTGCTTATTTACCATATAAGATGTGCTGATTCGAATTCAGCTAGTCATAATAAGTAAATAATTTAATAGCTAAATTGTCATAATGGCTATAAGTTAATGGTAGACTGTTTACCTTCCAAGTAAAGTGTGCTGATTCGAATTCAGCTAGCCATATATAGGGTTAGTAACTTAATTGGTAAAGGGTTTTCTTGTCAAGAAAATAGATATCGGATCAAAACCGGTCTAACTCGTATATATATATAAATTAAAGGAAAAGTTGCTATTGGTAGGGTAAGATATTTGCTAAATATTGTGTTTTAACACTTAGATGTTCGATTCATCTTTTTTCCGAAGAGCATAGTTTAATAGGTAAAACTGTAAGCTTCAACCTTATATTTCTTAGTTCAAATCTAAGTGCTCTTGAATATATTATAGGTTCTTTAACTTAACTGGTAAAGTGTATTCTTGATAAGGATATTTTCAGTGTTCGAGTCACTGAAGAATCAAAAAAAAAAAGAGAGTTTGCTGAGTGGTTTAAGGCGGCTAGCTTGAGTCTAGCTAAAGGTATAAACTTTCATATGTTCGAATCATATACTCTCTGATACCTATAATGTATAAAAAAATTAATTAAATAAAATTGCCTATAATAATGTTATAATATGTTATAATATATATAATAAAATTATATTAAACTAATGTAAATACATTATAGGTCTTACAGGTTAGTGTCCGATGGTTGGTCGCTTCATTTGGGTTGGAGATTGTTTATGTTCGAATCATAATAACCTGATAACTAAAAGAAGCCCAATTATATGGGCCAATAAAGATGATATGTACCATATACATCTTGAGAAATCAAGACAAGTATATAAAGAAACTATTATGGATGGTTAGCTATATATTTCAAGATATTTATATCTAGGGAACAATATAAACTAGAAATCATAGAGAAATCTAATTATAAGACAAAGTGAATTGAAATATCTTAGTAACTTTAGTAAAAGAAATCAAACGAGATTGTTATTTGGTGTCTTCTGAATAGCAAAAGCCTTAACTAATAAATAATAACTTATATTTACAAATATAAGTTATAATTGTTTATAGTAAATATACTAACCAGTATATTAAAGTATAACGGAAAAAAATCTGTTGAAAAATAGGGGAACCTTCCTCTAAGGCTAAAAAAAATATATAAGCGATAGAGTAACAGTACCGTGAGGGAAATACCCTGAAATAGTAGTTTTATAAGCAGCTCAAGTTAAATTTTAAATAAATAATAAGAGCGTACCTTTTGCATAATGGGTCAGCAAGTTAATTTTAGATGCAAGTAACATCTCTTTTAAATTACATTATGTAATTTATTAATATAATTAGGAGATAAATACGCAGATAAACCAATTATGAAAAAATGAATTAGTATCTAGAATTAGACCCGAAGGCTAGTGATCTTACCATGGTCAGGGTTATAAAAGCCCGAACGGGTTATCGTTGTAAAGATATCCGATGAACTGTGGTAAGTTAGTGAAAGACAAAACTGACTAGTATAGCTGGTTTTCCGCGAAACCTATGTAAGTAGGTAATTTAATTAACATCTTAGCAGGTACAGAACTGTGATCTCGGACAATATCTAAGATATTTGTCAACATCGGGGGGTTGTAGTGACTTTACCGGAGAGTATTTGCACTCGGAAGGGCAAAGATGAATGTTAAATAATCGGACATAGTGCGATAAGGTTGTATGTCTAAAGGGAAACAGCCCAGAACAAGAGTTAAGGTTCCAAAATTATTGTTAAGTGAAATTAAGGATGTTTTTTTTTAAAACAATCAGGAAATAGGCTTAGAAGCGGCCATTTTTTGAAGACCTCGTAACAGAGCACTGATTAATAAATTAGGAAAAAACGCCGAAAATTTAACGGATCTAAATAATATACCGAAACCTTGTACACAAGTATAAATTAAAGCGCTGTAGCTTAAACTAGATTTTAAATCTAAATTTGAGCGCTGTGGCTTAGGATTTTTGTGGGGTAGCGGAACATTGGATTAAACAAAATATTAATATTTTTCTTAAAATATTAAAGATCTCACATAAGAATTTCTAAACTAAATATATGATTTATTATATATTCGGATTGATTATTTACTTTACTACAATATAATATAACTAATTGATTATTTATTTAACGATAAATATTTAAATTAGTTATATAGTACAATAAATAAGTTAGAAGTAGTAGAATATAGTAGTTGTAAATGCTATACTGCGTTTATGTGTTTCTGTTAAATCCAAGAGAGAATGCTGACATGAGTAACGAAAAAGGCTTTTAGCCTCGCCTGAAGCTTATGGTTTCATCTAAAATCGGTGTCTAAAAAAATTAATCAAATGATAATTTTGATGACGTTTTATGCTTTTTTATATGATAATACCAAAACCTTTAACAAGTAATAAAGGTTCTGGAAAAGTTTATTTTATTATTTGAAGTGAAAAGTATTTAATACTCATACTTATTGGTATAAATTTGTAAATTATAATATATAATACATACTTATTATTATATTGTGATTTTTAAATATAATAGAATGAGTAAATAATAAATATTTTTTAACCAAGTAATAGTCTTTATCTCTTATTATAATATTAGATAATAATTAATAATAATTAATTACCATTAGATTATTATTATGTATTTATAGGTTATATTTGAATTTACTCACGTGGTTCGGATATAGATATATCTATTAAACGTTATTATTAATAATACTATAATATATATAGATTAAGATAACTTATATAGGTAATAAAAGAAAAAAACAATAATAACCGTACCTAGAAACTAACTCAAGTAAGCAAGTAGAGAATACAAAGGCGTTTGAGAGAACAATCATTAAGGAACTCGGCAAATTGACTCTGTACCTTTGGAATAAGGAGGACCATTATTATTAAATTTAACATATAGTAAAGTATGAAATTAAATATGAAAAATTAAATTAATAATAAGAGGAATCATGAAATAATGTTGTACGACTGTTTAATAAAAACACAGCACTCTGCAAAGATAAAAAATCAAAGTATTGAGTGTGATGTCTGCCCAATGTCGGCTGGGTAACGGATCTACCTTGATTATTAACTGAGGTTTTGAAGGACACCCCGATTAATGGCGGCCTTACCTATGAGGGTCCTAAGGTAGCGAAATACCTTGGCCGTTAAATGCGGTCCTGCATGAATGACTTAACGATGCAACAGCTGTCTCGATGATTGTCTCAGTGAAATTGGAATAGCAGTGCAGATACTGTTTACCTCTAGATAGACGAGAAGACCCTATGCAGCTTTACTGTTACTAATTATAGGAGTGAAATTTTAGGATGATTTATAGTGTATAAGGTAGTTGTTTAGATAATAATGAAACACCTTTATTCGAATCCTTATATATACTCTTAATGATTAGAAGGCAGTTTATGCGGGGCACAGATCCCACAAAAAGTACCTGGGTATATCCAAAGTTCATATTGTAAACTTGTATATTTATATACAAATATTTTAATTTGTTCTAATTATTATTATAATTATACAGTTATTATTCGATTAAATTCCACAATTATTTTTTATTTTAAGTAAGATTTTAACTATGCGGTGAATAGATGTATTTTAAACTTTACTGGACTTTGCACTAATTTTAGTTCAAAGATTTAAAAGTTTATTTGTTATATTAATAAAGTATTTATCTTTATTAATATAATGTTTAACAATACTTTAAAAGTTTAATGGCTAAATCTTGCTTTACTGTTTGACCTACAAGTCTATCAGTCGCGTAAGCGGGGCATATGATCACAAGATGCATTAAGGAAAGGTCTTGGATTATAGAAAAAGTTACGCTAGGGATTTATAACTGTGAGTCCTCCAATATTATAAAATATTGGTAATATATTGGGTAAATTTCAAAGACAACTTATATTAATTAAGTGTATTTGAAGCGAAACTTATTTTAGCATGTGTTTATCTTTAAGATAAATTAAAATAAGGACGTTCAACGACTAAAAGGTGAGTATAGCTAACAATAATCCTTTTTTAACGCCCAACATCTTTATTAATTAATCATAACTAAAAACACTATTTGTATAATAATTATTATTTTAGAATAATGTATTAGACTTGGTTTACCAAGCTTTAATATTATATAATTAATTCTATTAATTATATTAATATATATATATATATATAGATATGTTAAATATTATAAAATCAAAATTAAATACTACATTTAAAAAAAAAGGATTAAATGATTCTAGTATAGCTATTTATAATAGAGATGTTATACCTGCTGTAAGGAATTGAAAAAGTAGTATATATGCTTATAATAAAAATGCTATTAGTTTAATTCCTATTAAAAGCAAATATGTAATGAAATTAATTAAAGCTTACTTTAATTTATATAATTTACAACTAGAATCTTTATTAAGAAAAAATAGATTACGTCGTAGATTTAGAAAAATATCTACTAATAGAATATTTATTAGTGATGGTGAATTTAAACATACTAATGATAAAGTAAATATAACATTATATGTTTATAATAAACAAAAACTTAATTTGTTATTAAAACTTAAAAAAAGATATTTAACATTATTTAAAAAAGCTAAATTTGCTAGAAAATTAAAATTAATAAAAAATGTAGGATTAAATATTTTGTGTAAACATCAACAAAAAAGTATATTATTAAGTAATCTTTTACCTAAATATAATACTCAAGTAAATACAGCACAAAATATTTACTATTCAAGATTTATTAAAAAAAGTTTTAAAAGATTAAGATTCTACATGTATTATAAACAAATGCTTTATATTAATAAAGCTAAATTTGAAAATACTTATTTACAAGGTTTAGTAAGTTTAGTAAAAAATATTTTTAATAAAAATGTTGAATTTAATATAATTAATTTAAAATATTTTTATTTTAATAGTAATATATTTACTCAACCTTTAGAATTAAAATTAAAAAAAAAAAGAAATGTTTTAAGATATCTTAAAGTTTTAATAAGAAAAGCTAAAATTAAAAATGTTAAATTAGCAGATAAATCTAAAAAATTCTTTAATTTTAATATTTTTAATAGTGATAATTTTTTACAACTAGATAATACTAAATCTAAATATCTTAAAAAAATTATTTTAAGTAATTTAAAATATAAAAGAGTATCTGGTGTTAGATTAGAAGCTGCTGGTAGATTAACTAGACGTTTTTCAGCTTCTAGATCTCAACGTAGAACTAAATATAAAGGAAATTTAGAAAATGTTTATTCTTCATTTAAAGGTTATCCTACACCAGTTTTAAGAGGAAATGATAAAGCTAATTTACAATATACTGTAATTAACTCAACTTCACGTGTTGGAGCTTTTGGTGTTAAAGGTTGAGTAAGTAGTACTTAATTTATCTTTTCTTTTTATTTTATTTACAAATTTTCCCTCCCTTATATTAATTAATAAAGATGATGAAATAGTCTGAACCGTTTTGAGAAAAATGGAAATAAAAGTATATTCGGCGCGCTTTGCGCGCTTATTCAGCTTCTGGCTGAATCTTTTATGATAACATAAATTGAACAGGCTAATTTGCGCAAGAGAGTACAAATTGAGTGCGCGGTTTGGCACCTCGATGTCGGCTTAGCTCATCCTCATGCATGCAGAAATCATGAAGGGTTCGACTGTTCGTCGATTAAAGAGCTACATGAGCTGGGTTTAATACGTCGTGAGACAGTATGGTTTCTATCTTCTAGAGGAACATAAAGTAGATTAAAGATAGCCCCTTCGTACGAAAGGAGTTGGGTATATTGATCTCTGGTTTACCTGTTGTTTATGATTTATATTATAACATATGTTATAATGATAACTAATACTTATACTAAGGTATTGTTACACTATTAGTAGTGTAGCCAGACAACATAGGCATGGCAGGAAAGCTACATCAGTTTAAGATAAGTGTTGAAAGCATCTAAACGCGAAGCAAACTTTATGATACTTTTATACGTAGTAGAACACTACGAGCATAATTGTTATTTTTTAACAATTAATAGGCTTTAGTTGTAAGAATGAAAACATTTTTAGATATAAAGTACTAATTTTTAAGAATAGTATACTAAATATTATTAAATATCATTATAATATTTTATATGTTACAATAAAGCCTTATTAGCATAAAAGTAATGCAACCGTTTTGTAATCGGTAGAAGTGAGTTCGATACTCGCATAGGGCTAAATATATTTTTAGATATAATTTAAAGACCCAATGGTCAAGTCTGGTTAAGACATAACATTTTCACTGTTAGTGCGGGAGTTCAAATCTCCCTTGGGTTAAAAAAGATTTAATATGTAAATATTTTTTTAAAAAGAGATTAGCTCAGTTGGTAGAGCTGTCGCTTTACACGCGAAAGGTCAGGTGTTCAAATCACCTATCTCTTAAAGCGAATTAATGTAATAGTAACATATATGGCTCATGTCCATATTATTTAGGTGCAAATCCTAAGTTCGCTACCAAAGACTATAGCTTAATTGGTTAAAGCGAACCACTCATGATGGTTTGAGTAAATGTTCAAGTCATTTTAGTCTTATTTAATCCGAGTGCTGGAACTGGTAGACAGTCTTAACTTAAGCTTAAGTGGCGCAAGCCGTAAACGTTCGAATCGTTTCTTGGATACATTAGGGGTTATAGTTTAACTGGTAAAACAACGATTTTGCATATCGTTATTTCAGGATCGAGTCCTGATAACTCCATAACTATTATTATTGTTAAGTATTAACGCTTGAGAAGCTCAATTGGTAGAGCGGATCATTGAAGCTGATTAGGTTGTAAGTTCAAATCTTATCTCGAGCAAACTTGCTAACATGGCTATATAGATATGGGTATGCTGAAATTGGTATACAGGTTCCGCTTAGAACGGGATAGTTTAAACTATGCAAGTTCAAGTCTTGTTACCCGTATGTATATATATACATATAGTTTATGTTGTAGACTAATAGGTAAGTCATAAATTTTTGGTATTTACATTTGGGTGTTCGAATCGCCCCAACATAAGACAAATTATTAAATATTTTTTTTATTATGTGTCTACTTTAGCCAGGATAGTTTAATAGGTAGAACAATAATTTCATGAATTAAGAATGAGAATTCGAATTTCTCTCCCGGCTTTATATACTTTACCTATATAAAAGCTATATTAAATGTTTAATTTATTAAGTGTTAAATAATATTATATTGTATAGTTTAAATGCTGGTAATATAAGAATCTTACTATGTGTAATTCTTCTAGTAAGATACATATGTTAACTTTTATTATATACTATTCTAGTTTGATTACATTATGTAATCCGTTTAAGTATTTTATTATAATTAATTTTTACCTAAAAGTAAAAATAATTAAAATAGAATCATCAAAATAATATTTTTAATATTATTATCCAAAGTTTATTTTAAACTTTGGGGTATAGCTATAGGTTTTGCAAAGTTTTACTTTAAACATACTAAAAAAACAATTTAATTATAATTTTATTTTGCTCGCCGCTAATCCTTTATTAAATTACAGACAAGATCTGAATACAAATCAAATACAAGATACAGATTTAAATACTGTATGTAATTATTCTACACAAGTAGACACTGAAAATATAACAAACAAAGGTACAATGTTAGATTTTAAACAACCTTCAGAATGACAAGAAAGATGATTTTTATCATCTAATGCTAAAGATATCGGTACTTTATACTTAATGTTTGCATTATTCTCTGGTTTAATTGGTACAGCATTTTCAGTATTAATTAGATTAGAGTTATCTGGTCCAGGTGTTCAATATATATCAGACAATCAGTTATATAATAGTATAATAACAGCGCATGCCATATTAATGATTTTTTTCATGGTTATGCCAGCATTAATAGGAGGTTTTGGTAATTTCTTATTACCATTACTAGTAGGAGGTCCAGATATGGCATTTCCTAGATTAAATAATATAAGTTTTTGATTATTAGTTCCTAGTTTATTTTTATTTATATTCTCAGCTACTATAGAAAATGGAGCTGGTACTGGTTGAACATTATATCCACCATTATCAGGAATACAATCTCACAGTGGACCTAGTGTAGATTTAGCTATTTTTGGTTTACATTTAAGTGGTATTAGTAGTATGTTAGGTGCTATGAATTTTATTACTACTATCTTAAATATGAGAAGTCCTGGTATACGTTTACACAAATTAGCTTTATTTGGATGAGCTGTTATTATTACAGCTGTGTTATTATTATTATCATTACCAGTGTTAGCTGGTGGTATTACTATGATCTTAACTGATAGAAACTTTAATACATCATTCTTTGAAGTAGCTGGTGGTGGTGACCCTATTTTATTCCAACATTTATTCTGATTCTTTGGACATCCTGAAGTTTATATTTTAATTATACCTGGTTTTGGTATTATTAGTACAGTTATTTCAGCAGCATCAAGTAAAAACGTATTTGGTTACTTAGGTATGGTTTACGCTATGATGTCTATAGGTGTATTAGGATTTATAGTTTGAAGTCATCATATGTATACTGTAGGTTTAGATGTTGATACTAGAGCTTACTTTACAGCTGCTACTTTAATTATTGCTGTACCTACAGGTATTAAAATATTTAGTTGATTAGCTACATGTTATGGTGGATCTTTACATTTAACACCTCCTATGCTTTTTGCATTAGGATTTGTTGTATTATTCACTATTGGTGGGTTAAGTGGTGTTGTATTAGCTAATGCTTCACTTGATGTAGCATTCCATGATACTTACTATGTTGTAGCTCACTTCCACTATGTTTTATCTATGGGTGCTGTATTTGCATTATTTAGTGGTTGATATTTCTGAATTCCTAAAATTTTAGGTTTATCTTATGACCATTTTGCTGCTAAAGTTCATTTCTGAATCTTATTTATTGGTGTTAATTTAACATTCTTCCCACAACATTTCTTAGGTTTACAAGGTATGCCAAGAAGAATTAGTGATTACCCTGATGCTTTCTATGGTTGAAACTTAATTAGTAGTATTGGTTCTATTGTTAGTGTTGTAGCTACATGATATTTCTTAACTATTATTTATAAACAACTTACAGAAGGTAAAGCTGTATCAAGATATCCTTGATTAACTCCACAATTATTTAGTGATACTTTCCAAGTATACTTTACTAGAAATAATAGTTCTTTAGAATGATGTTTAACTAGTCCACCTAAACCTCATGCTTTTGCAAGTTTACCATTACAATCTTAATGTTTATATATTATAATTATTAGATTAGTTATTATTATATATCATACATTTATGATTTTTTATTTTAAATAAAGATAATATGGTATTACAATACACATTTACTTTTATAGATATATTTGTATAGATATAGAGGATGTGACCTAGTGTAACTCTAATATAAAAAAAAATTTAGAATAACTAGATTTGGGGTTATTATATATATAATATGTAACAATATAGATGATATGTGTCATACAAAAATTTTTTTTTATGATATGTAGGTATGTACTGTATTTTTGTTGAAATATGATTCAATAGATATTATAAAGATATGTACCATCTATAGGTAATAAATATAATAATATTCTAATTGAATATTATTATTATAATTATAAATATGTGATGTTGTATCCAAAAAATACATATTAATTAATATTGTAATTTTTTACTTAATATATATATATAATTTTTAAGTATTAATAATATAATTATTTATTATAATCTAATTTTAGATTCATAATAAAATCTTAGAAATCTAATCTAAGAAGGTAGATATAGTTCAAAGGTAGAACGGTTATCTGTGGCATAACATATCTTAGTTCAATTCTAGGTATCTACCCTAAATATAAAAATAGATCTAGCATTAAAGCACGCAAGTGACTTTAACTTCATCTATAGTTAACGGTAAATAAGTAATCTTACTATGTATATTATTTCTAGTAAGACACATACGTTAACTTTTTATATATTAACTAAACATTTAATTACATACTGTAATACTTTTATATGTATTCTATTATAATTAATTTTATTTCTAAGGTAAAAAAAAAAATAATAATAGAATCATCAAAATAATATTTTTAATATTATTAACTAAAGTTTATATTAAACTTTGGGGGTTATAGTTTATAGGTTATTTTTTAACTTACTAAAAAAACAATTTAATATTAACACAATAATGTTTCAAAAATTGAACACAAAATCTATTTATATAGTAAATCATATACATAAAAGATGTATTAATAACCAATCTTTAATTCCTACATCCTCTATAATCGCTAGAGAAGAGATAAATCCAAATATACCTAATTTATCTACTAATACAAATACTAATTCATCTACTATATCTGATGAAGATACAGCTTTAAATCTGATTAATGCTACTTCAGGTTCTTCTAGTAATCAAGTAGAATTAACGGTACGTACTAAAAGAGTAGCATCTGTCACTATATCTAGTGAGGATGATAAAAAAGCTAAATTATCTCATGATAATAACAATGAGAATGATAACGTGAATGATAATACATCTGTTATAAATAGTATTCAACCCAATACTAGTACACCGCGTGAAATAGTTAATACTCAAACATCAGAGGTAGCTTCAAATACTACTAATAATGTAGCAGTAACAGAGGTAGCTTCAAATACTACTAACAGTGTAGCAATAACAGAGGTAGCCTCAAATACTACTAACAATGTAGCAGTAACTGAACCTCAACGTGAGACTGTAGCTGAATTTGTAGCTAGACATACAGATACCTATAACCAAGTAAAGTCTGAAGCTTATCGGATAATAGATGATATACAAACATCTGTTGGTTTATTGGAAATGTATGTGGGAAATAGCCAAATTCGTATAGAGGAGTTAGAACAGAGTATATACAATCAGATAAGAGTGCTCGAGAATACAGGAGCTAGTGAAGGCGTACCTGTATTAATGTCAGATAATGATTCAGATAGTGATAGTTCAATTAGCGACAATTCAGATAATGGTTTTAATCTAAATGAGCCTAATATAATAGCAGCACATCATAGCCCTCAAGCAGATTCCACTCCTCTGATTATAGGAATGGAGCCATTAAATAATGGTATATCATCTAATCTGGTTATATATAACCATGAAATGCGTTATGATCAATTCGTACATAATAACTACTCTATACATATGTCAGGTATAGATACTGTAGATTACCGTATGTCTTATGAATATTTAATAGAAAGTTTAGATTATCTAGATAGACTAATAGTTCAACACCAAACGTTGGATGCAATAGAAAGAGTAATCTTACCCCTAAATAATGGGTTAGATGCTCAAGCCCAAGAAGTTGAGATAGAAATCTCAACTATTTTTGAATTATTAAGCCAATTCTGCTAAATAAAGGCTATATAAAATATTTAACTGTAAAGAACTATATGTAAACATAATTTAACTTTAAACTATGTTACAAGCAGCTAAAATTATAGGTACTGGTATGGCCACAACAGGATTAATAGGAGCAGGAGTAGGTATTGGTATAGTTTTTGGTGCATTAATACTAGGTGTAGCAAGAAATCCTTCTTTAAGAGGACAATTATTTTCATATGCTATACTAGGTTTTGCATTTGCAGAAGCAACTGGATTATTTGCTTTGATGATGGCTTTTTTATTACTATATGTAGCTTAATAAAGAATACATGTATTAATGTCAATCTTATATATATTTATTTTTTTTAATTTAATAATAAGTTTTATTATTAATTTTAATTTAAACCTCTGTAAGAAAATATTAATATAAAACTTATATCTTATAAAATTTTAAACCTTTAAATATGACAACAACAACTTTTTTTTTATTTTTAATACCAGTATTAGGTATAATATTGTTATTAGTTAATTTAATACTTTCACCACATAATCCATATCAAGAAAAGGATAGTGCTTTTGAGTGTGGTTTTCATTCTTTTTTAGGACAAAATAGAACACAATTCAGTATTTCTTTCTTTATATTTGCTTTATTATTTTTATTATTTGATTTAGAAATTTTATTAATATATCCTTATGTTGTTAGTGCTTACACTAATGGTATTTATGGTTTATTAGTAATGATAGTATTTTTCCTAGTATTAACTTTAGGTTTTGCCTTTGAGTTAGGTAAAAATGCTTTAAAAATAGAAAGTAGACAAATATTTAATTTTAATATAAAATCTTGAAATGGTTATTCTTTAATTTATAAGTAAATTATATATTAATAATATTTTACTTATTATTAAATTAATAAAAAAAATATATATATAGGTAGGGTTAGTAACTTAATTGGTAAAGGGTTTTCTTGTCAAGAAAATAGATATCGGATCAAAACCGGTCTAACTCGTA
>JAMAFK010000089.1:0-15049 GCA_023627375.1 Penicillium paneum
TTGTGTTCCTCTCCATAAGCCATCTCGTATCTTACCCGGTTGACAGGCGTTACACCTGCGAAACGTATACTCTTACATAGCCTTACTTTCTCTATGAAATATACTTATTTAATTACTAGATTCGTCGATTTGCTACCTATATTAATGTTAGTCCCTAGCGATAGGAGGTATTCCTTATAGCCTAAGAGACTACGCTGTGGCTAGTATTAATCTAAGACGTTTATACTCGCTAGAATTTAATATACCTTATACTTTAGTATATAAAATATCTCTCTACTACGTTTAATTAGTACTGTGATATATATAACCAGAAGAGATTCCTACTTACCCTATAAGAATAGCGGTAAGTTAAGTACCTTCTGTATATTACTAAGCCTTTCTATACCTAGATAGTAGGACTCTCTAAGGTGACCGATATGACTATCTACTATATATTCGAGGTATATAACAATCTCTTCTCACATTTTAAAGACTTAAAGGTATACCTAGAGAAGAAGAGGGTTCCTTGGAAAAAGGCAATGCTTAATGCCTAGACTTCTGTAAAGCTCAAAAAGCCCGAAACCCGACCCGACCTAGCCCTTAAAAGGGTCGGGTTTCGAGCCTACTTATAAAGCTCACAGTGGGTTTCGAGCTTTAGCCTTAGGCCTATAGCTCGAAGGGGGGGGCTTAACGAGCCCCCCCTAACGACTAAATAGTACAAATATACTAATTTCCCGTAACTGTATAAATAATATAGAAACTCCCAGTAATTTTAGATATTTTAATTATATTACTTACTCCAAATTAAATAAAATTAATAATTATAAATTAATTCCAGTATATATTATTAATAAGACTGATATATATTATCCTCTATATACTTCCTTTTCCTTACTAATATATATGGCTGAGTATTAGAGTCTAGCAATAGATAATCGCTAGTATCGTTATAATTACTCTTATTCTCACCCTTATTATTATAAATATCAATTAAATCCCTAGAACTCTCGGCCTATTCTTCTGTATTACTAATCTATTTAATCTTAATATCCTTAAGCTTATTATCCTTTTCCTCTCTTAATACTTCGGTCTTATTTAAAGAGAAGAATCGTTTAAGATCCTTTACCTCCTATACTTCGAGATTAAATCTTAATATATAAAGAAATAGTATTAACTCTTCAATAGTCTTAGCTTTTATACGACCACGACGATAATAGCAAATATCGCGAGTAGTATTAAATAATCGTTCTATACCTATACTAGTTACTAGAATTGTAAGTATATCCTATATAAGAGAAGCAATCGTAGGAAAATAGGTATAGTTCTCTCGCTAGAATAGTAGCAGCTTAGAATTAATAATATCTAATATAATTAGCAATAAGTAATTATTAAAATAAGATTAACTTACTACTATTAAGATATTAGGTTATCTTATCCCCAACCGGCCTTACTTTAGGTTTCTTTACGCGAAGTAGATTATTAAGAACTATATTTAGTCTTAATCTAGAAGAAGAGGCTAATAGACCTTAACTAGTTACTTAATATTCTTAGTAAGGGGTAAGAGTATCTTAGAATAAAGCTCGATATTTCTTACGCTATTCTTTTATCTAATTATCGGTTAGAAAGAATTGGAATCGACTATCCGGTACCAGTATAGTACTAATTGTATAAACATAGCCACGCTTATAATCTATTTATAAATAATACTTATTAAGCTTCAATCGACCAGCCTTAAGAGATAAAAGTATCTATTATTTCTATAGTATATACTTTCGTCGAAGCTAATTAATAGACTTCTCTAGATACTTAAATAAGATATTATAGATCTAGAAAACAAGATATATAGTTATATCTCGAGTCTTTAAAAGCGTAAGTATATAATTATAGAATAGCTTTATAAGATAAAGAAGATAGTCGATCTAGCGCCATTTATTATTATCAAGAGCTATCTCTTTATAGTTATAATCGATACAGAATATACTAAGGAATATATATAGTCTCTTTACCCGACGAAGTATTAAAAATATTAAGTTCTATCTTATCTTTATATCCTATAGTAGTATAAGTACTTACTCTGAGGGTTAAAGACTAGTAAATACTTCGCGATATTAAGGACTAGCCCGGATATAAACAGTAAGATATTGTACTTTATTTAAAGTATAAGATATACTCCGGTTTCTACTTTAGGCATTTACTCTAGTAAGTATTAATTAACAATCAGACTATTTAGTCTTAGTAGTATTATTTAGAGGAACTACTTTTAAGCGATCGAGAAGCTAATTCAGACTTAATTGGATAATATATACAAGATAGGGGATTCGAATAATATATATATCACTAGATAAGACCTATTATAGCGAGTCAACAAGAGTCTTATTGTTTAATATATTATCTATAGTCAATCTAAATATACAATCCTAAATATCATAATCGGTAAATATCTCTAAGATAATACCGCTTAAATTAGCTCTAGAGTAAGCCCCTTTAAGGGGTTTAAACCCAAGAAGTACCTCCCGGTAGGACCAGTCAAGATCGATAAAATAGCCAGTAACGGCTATAAATACTTATCTAAACGGTAAAGTCCAGCAATCTAAGGCAATTAAGATCTTTAAATCTACTAGAAGTAATTTAAGGGTAGATTATTAACGTTCTTTAATATAAGTAGACAGACGACGTCGTACTATATCAGCAGAGGGTATAGATAGAAAGCTTAGGGCTAAGTATACTTGTGATATTATTCGTCGGAATATTAGATATTCAATAAGGTAAAAAGGAAGTCGATTAATAGTAATAAATTATAAGAGATTATCCTCCTAAGCTGCCTCAGAGAAGGTCTCTCGAATAGTATCATCCTATTTCAATTAGGTTAATTATATAAATTATATCAAAAGATATCTATACCGTTAAATAAAGAAACTTATTTAGTCTCCCTCGTTACTAGCCTATACTTACAGCCTTTTTATAGGTAGAAGTCCTAAGATACCTAGTTATAGTAGTCGTACTATAACGCGTATCTTTTCTATTCGTATCCTTTCTCACTGTATAAGGATACTTAAGGATTGCAGAGTAGCGCTTATATATAACCTTTAGGCTACTATCGCTACTATAGGCTACCTAAGTAAAGTGATCCTATATATTTAAAAGATAATTTAAATCCTATACGACCTTACCCTTTAACCTATAATTAGTTTGTAACTACCACTCTACCTACTCTTAATAATTTATTCTATTATATAAGAAATATAACCTTTTCCGATCGGGTCCAATACGTTTAAATCGCTTAAGCTAGAGAAGTAGGGAAGGGTTATCCGGTCGAAGAAAAGCTAATATAGGTATATCTAAGGTCTATTAGCTTAGCGATAGGGTAGTTAGATAATTAGAGGGTATAAGATATAATAAGTTATCGTAGTCACTACTGAATTACGATAATACTAACTCGGACTGTTAACTTTAGGATATCGTAGAGTTAATAAAATATAGAATAGTAAGGGTTTTTAAGAAGGGATAAAGGGGGATCAATACATTATAAGAAGCTAGAGTATAATTAACTAGTTAAATTAACAATTAAGGTATTAAACGGAAAGTAATAATAGTAGTAGCTAATTAGTTAAATCATATATAATAAGTAGGTCTAACTCGAAAGAAAGCCTACAAAGCTCGAAAAAAGCCTTTAAAACTCGAAAAAAAGCCTATAAAACTCGAAAAAAGCCCTTAGTACCCCACTTAAAGCCCCCTAAAAGCCCGAAAAAAGCCTATTCCTAGCTCGTTAGACCTAAATTTCCCTTAAAAAATTTTATCTAATTAGCTATAATATATTTTCAAATCTAAGTAGCTTATCTAGAACTATTAGAACTAGAAAGATATACGTAGTTCTAAGTACAAAATATATATATTAGTAAATATAAACTTATATATATAGAATACTTCTAACCAATTCGTCTATATAGTTATAATACTTAGTTTTTATAGTAATATATAGAAGATATATCCTAATTTAGTAGAATTTCGAAATATTTCTTATTCCTTGTTGTGATAATATAGTAGAATAAGATATAAAGCTAGAATATCTATAAAAGAAAGTTATTTATTTAGATAATTTAACTACTTTATAAACGCTAAGACTATAATTTTATACAATTTCGAGCCTAGGAGGGGGCTCGACAAGCCCCCCACTGCGAGCTAGGGTCTAGGTCGAGCTTAAAAAGTTCGACCCCCAGCTTATTATAGGTCGGGTTTCGAGCCCGGACCTTAGGCCTAAAGTTGGGCTTTGCGGAAGTCTAATCAGACTATAAGGATAGGGATAGGAATTAGTACTTCATTCCTCTAAATAGAACCCGGTATACATTACTATAAATTATAGTAATTCCCTTAGCGTCCGCTGGGTTAAAGAGCTCTTACCGGCCTACTAACAGGACTTACTCTTACAGTGCTTTTTTAGAGAATAAAGACCCCTAGATTGTAACGGGTAAGGAATTGTCTTCCTATAGCGTTAACAAAAGGCCTTTAGTATACCGGTCTAAAAGTATACGACTTAGTCGAAATACTCCCAATATAGTAACTTATAGGCCGCGTCGAAGTTAACCTTTCGCCTTTTAGCCCTATCTATACCTAGCTAGGTACCTACAGTCTAGAGCTACCACTTAATAAATACTTCCTTATTCATTTTTATAAAGAGAACCCAGGGCTTTTAAGCCCTAAAACCAACCCTTTTAAGTATTACTAGGACAGAAGTAGTACCTAGAGCCTAGGGCTTAGAAATACTTAGTATTAATAGGGTATATAGGTTTCGGGCCTACTAGCTAATTAACTAATCTAGCGTAAAGGGGTCCTAAGAAATTAAACTACAGTCGTTAAGGCGGTCTAAGTAATCAGGCTGCGACAGAGAGACTACTAAAGACAGGCCAGCCTCAGATAACGGCGTAAAGTATAATATACTGGTAGTAGAGACTTATTTCACGCGTACAGGGCAATATTTTAGACTAAAGATTATAGGGGAGAAGGAGAAAGCCACAGGTAAGGCAGACAGGGGCTATAAGGCTAGATTCTAGATTACTATACTATAGGAGATAGGGCATATAAAGTAGGCTACCCGGAGTAGTAGGTTAACAAAAATCGGTAGATATCGGAAATTACTATAGCTAGCCGCAGGGCCCTACCGAGATAGACCAATCACATAGCTAGGATCTTTTCGCCGGAAAAACAGGGACCCCGTTTTTCCGGCGAAAAGAAACCCTAGCTAGGCTACTAGTTACCAAACCTAAGCGCTATCTTATAATACTACTACTACTACCTACTATTTATACCTATATACTTTTTTTTCGCCAGAAAAGCAGGGAACCCGTTTTTCCGGCAAAAAGATTATTTTTATATCAACACAATTAAGAATATCTAGTTCAATTTCTATATAGTAAAAAGTATTATATATTATACCCCTTAAAATCTACCACTTCTTAATAAACTCGAATTCCCCGTTAGCCTCGCTACCCACCCCGTCCTCCTCCTCCCCCTCCCGATCTATATCGGCGTCGCCGTCGCTAGGGCTAGGCTTACTACTACCGCCGGCCACGTTAATACCAGTACTAAGAGTACCAGTACTACTATCGCTACTATCGCCGCTGTTATTATCCCTATTCAAAAGGCCAGACTCACATCTCTAGAAGAAGGAGTCCTTCCTATAGGCCTTCTTTTCCGCCTTAACCATTAGTTTAAATAGGCGAATATACTCCTACTACACCCTACGCCTCTAATTCCGAATATATATTACTACAGCGGCCTCGTCCTCCCTAAATAGGATATTAAGTTCCTTTATAATAGCTAGGTTTATCCACCTAGCCCGGCCTACTAGGCAATCTAAAATAGTAGAGGTAGTATAGAAGTAAAACGTTATAGGAAAAGGATATAGGACGTATATATATTACTAGCTTATTAGCCTAGAGGGGGTTTTAGCGGCATTTATAAGGTCCCGGTAAGTAGCCGATACCTCCTCCTAGGTTCCTGATTCAGGCGTATCTAGTATTAAGTAGTCTTCCCGAATACCTACATACCACAGCAAGACAGTCCGCCTCTCTATAGTCGCTAGTCCCGTTAAGCTATAGGGAAGGGTAGGTAGGGATAGGCGAACGTTACCTACCTAGCAGACTTAGGTTTTCTAGTTTATATTATACCGAGCTACGTCCTCTTTAGTCTACATCTTCCGGGTTACTCGTTAAACGAGGCTATCCCGAATTCTATCGTTATATATAGGATCGTTAGGAGACCGGTCTACCAGATCTTTCTACCAAGTAATAACGTGGTAGTATATACCTAGGAGAATAATAGTACAATTACTCTCGTCTTTATCGTCAAGGGATACCGATCCCTAAAGAATATGTTAAACGAAAGAGAGGCTGGTTTACGATGGTTATACAGTATATATACTAGACCAAAGGGAAAAATAAGTGTATATTTAAGGAGGAGTCTTCTCCTCCGAAGATATCCTGCTGTATGCTTACATAATCTCGGCAAGTAGCTACTGACTACTAAGTCCAATAAGAAATATAAAGAACGTACGGAAGTGTACCATTTTTGGTCGACACACCCCCCTAGAAGCCACCTTATAGCTCCTAATTGATTCCGCTGCTAAGCAATTTGTACATTCACGAGATCTTGAATATCTACTAGTCCTAAGGACTAGGTAAACCTTTCGTAAGATTATACGGGGAGTAATTTAGTAAGCCTATCTACCGGTATATCGGCTATAGCTACCTACCGAATTAAAATATAGCCGGTATTAACCTCTTAGCGTAGCCAATAGTTGTAGATATCGACGTAGTAAAGCTTTATTCGCAATTGTGGTTGTTCGCGAGTAAGTAAATCAACCGTCTATTTATTGTTATAATTAATAGCGAGGTCGGTCTCGTAGTCAAGATTGACCGCGTAAAGTAACCTTTCCTACCACATTACTAACTTTCCGGCTTCGGAAATAGCTAGTAGTTCAGCCTCAGTCGTTAACGTTATTACTATACGCTACTTACTAGCCTTCCAATCAATTACTACACCGAACAGTTTGTATAGGAAACCTTCTAAGCTTTTCCGATCAGCGTGGTCGCCAAAGGAAGTATCACTAGAAAAGTGAAGTACTAGTTGATCGTACGAAGGGTGGTACTCGAGAGCCAGATATTATATACTGTACAGATACTAGATTAAGCGATTGACCGCTTCGTGGTACTTGGGTCCTAGGTTAACTAGGAATTCGGCCAGATAATTAGCTACCTTTGCCGTATCGGGGCGAGTAATAACCGTAGGATAAAGAGCTGAGCTAAGCTTTTATTAATACTTATGGATCTACTCCTTTATTATAATCCTAGAGAATTTGGCTATTTTATTAATAGGAAGTGGTATTTTGTACTTTCGACCACTAGTAAGTCTATACTTAGTTACTATTGAAGAGATATAAGAATCTTAGTATAACTAAAGTTTGTGGTTTATAGTATCTCAGAGGATACGAATCCTAAGAAACTAGCTTACTTCCCCTATCTCGCGTAGCTCTTAGTACTATTTTAGTTCTTCTTTAAGTTAAAGTACTTCCTAGAGCCGAGATCGGTAGTAAACAATAATGATATTATTAATATAGAAGAAGATGATTATACTATCACGGGTGAAGAGGTAGGGGTCTTCTAGAACGTACGTGAAGCCTAGCTTTTCGAGAATATATATTGCTTCTCGTTGCTATAGGCGTAGTGATTTCCTAAGACTATAGAGCGCTTTACGAAGCCTCTATACTATTTTACCTTCTTAAAACCCTTCGGGTATTTAGGTATAAATAACGTTGTTAAGATCGCTATTTAGGAATATATTCACGGTATCTATTTAAATCGTGCCGAGGTTAAATACTATAACGAGTACAAAGACGGCTCGTACTATTTGTACTACTAGTATAGCTACGCGCTTTTCGTTAGAATCGATATTCTGTAAGTCACCACGAATATAGATCTATACTTTTAATTTTATAAGAAAGCTATTGCTATTGTATTTATAGGTAAAGACCTAGGTTAAAGGTAGTACCTATATCGCCTAGTCTTAAAGATGAGGTTCTACTTCGAATATACCACGTTACTTGATTGATTAGACTTCTAGTCCTACTACTGCGAGAAATCCCTTATAAAATAGATAATTAAGTATATCCTTCTATATCTATAGTTCGGGAGGAAGGTTATCTCGGTGGCGTTGTGGTTTAGGGCGTCCTAATAATAGTACGGTCGTAAAGGTAGAGAGTACTGCAGTATAGTTATCTTCAGCGCTGTATATTAGATAGCTTACTATATCGTGATCTTTGTGTGGTTTCCGCTTTCGCTTCCTATAAACGATATTTAATAGGGTGATATCTCTATATATTATTCTTCTATACTACTATTATAGGAAGCTTCCCGGTATTTACGGAAGGGGAGACAGTTATGGTTAGGAGATCCCTTACTGTGTAGTTACTAGCTGTATAGTAGCTTTTTATATAACTGTGTAGTAATCTCTAGAGATCGCTTACTATATAGTTACTAGCTACGTGGTAGCTTTTTATATAACTGTGTAGCGATCTCGGCCATAATAGACTAGTCTACGAATTAGTCTGTTAACTGTAAGTCTTTATTAACGCTTACGCTCTCTTAGTACTCGAATTTATACCTAGAACGGTCGTTTAGGGGTAATAGGTAGGTACGTTACTACTATTAATAGTATGACTACCGAGGGTAGTATTCCTAGCGGTATTATCGATTCCTTAGGGTTAAGAGGTGGTAATCCTACTAGTATTATAGAGGGAGAAATGTAGTCGCTCTGTATAAGTAGAACGTCGACTAGGCTTTATAGAAGTAGTAGAAGAGAAGATATACTTAGTATTAGTAATAGCGTCGTATACTCACTTTATAGGTCCAGAGGGGGGTCCAAATTTCTACCGAAAACCGTAGACCTTACTTTTCTAGCGAAAAGATACTAGTTTTCTATTAGCTATCAGTACCCCGCTTCTTACAATAAAGAAGTCTCCTCTAGTATTACTTCTTCTTCTTCCTTATTTTACGCTTCCTGTATCTATACGTCGTTCTGGACAATTAGTATTATACCAGCCTAGCGAATTGCTCGCTTAAGTTCTATATCTAGTTCGTCTTTATCAAGTACTTCTATAAAGTTAATAACCCGGATCCTTAGTAGTTCTATTAGGTGGTTTATAAAGTTAAGATTCTTATCGAAGGTAGCGTCCCGAATATATTTATAACTGTTCATACGTAGGAACTAGACCTTCTAGATATTACTTATACGAAATCCTATAATATACCCGATCTCCGCTCGGTTATATATTTTATCTAATAAAGGAATTCCCTATATCCTGATATAGGTATGGTACCCGTAAACCTTAAGATTTAATAGGTTAATTAGAATAAAGGTACCTATTCCTTATTAGTAGAATTCTTACTAAGGTATGATCTATTCGCTAGAGTTTAACTTTATAGGCGATCTGTTAATAATATAGATAGCCGCTTATATTACGATCTGGCGGCTAAGTGGAGCTGTCAGGTGGGTCTAGTGGGTCCACGTCTAAGCGAGAAGCGTTCGAGTTTGCATTGTTTGCAAGGAAGGGGCCTATAAAACCACTGTAAGGCCTCGTAGATTTCCTTTCCTCTCTATACTTGTTATTTCGTTAGAAAATGCACTTTATCTTTGAGATTGAATCCGGTAGGTAATATAATAATAAGTATCACTTTAAACCTTTTTTCTGAAGCTGTACGACTGTACGGACTGTTATTACGATTGGTCCCGGTCTAGCTTCGCCCTACCTATCCCGAAACTAACTAGAACGGACTAGCCATAGTTCTACTAAGATAGATCGCCGCGATCGGCAAGGGTAAATAACCTATAGTGCCGGATCGCCTCGCAGAAGAAGCTGCTTACCTTAAAACCCCGACTCCTATTAGAATATAGGACCCGATTGAAAGTATTGAACGAGATGGCCCTAGAGAGGGTCTTTCTATCCGTGATATTCTGAACGCAACTCCTAGTAAGGATCGTTTCCTCGAGCTGGCTAACCAGTATCGTACGCTTGAAGAAGAAAACCAGATGACGAATGAAGAACTATATGTCATGATCGAAGAAAACTCGAAGTCTAAGGAAGTCGTTAAGCGACTTACGGTAGAACGCGATCGACTTACGACAGAACGTGAGCGACTTATAGTAGAACGGGACCGCCTTATTGAAGAACGAAACTAAGCTATAGTAGAACGAGATAAAGCAATTGCCTATCGGGATATTACTATACGGGAGTGTGGCGACCTAGCCTATCGTCTCCTGAACCTCTAGAATAAACTAAACCGAGCCAAAAGTGACACACTGAGTATAGGAGTCACTCCTTAAAAATCGATAAAGATACCTGACGCACTAATGCTAAAGGACGGTAAGGAAGTTCGCTTCGAAACGTAGGAAACTGTAATTCGTTAGAAACTCGAAGCAAATGCCGATTATTATCCTCTCCCTGTCTATCGGAAGCTCTATATTTAGAGCCGTTGTAAAGGAAAAGCTCAGTTATATATTGTGCCACGAATGAGTGCGATATTAACTAACCCGTACGCTGACGCTGAGGATATTATCGTCTATCTCCGTACCGTCTTCGCGAATCCTAACTGTCGTGCGGAGGCGTATACTACTTACTATAAGCTTAAGATGAAGCCTAAGGATGACTTTACTGACTTCCTAGCGGAGTTTATGTAGCTCGCCGAGGAGGCTGCCGTTATCGAAGAGAATCGGAAGTGAGACCTCTACTCGAAACTGCTATACCTGCTACAGGGTTAAGTTATATAGGCAGTCAATCAGGATATAGTGGCGTTTGACGCTTTTACCCAGAGTTGCTAAAGTATGGCGTACGAGATCAGTCTCTAATAGTAAGCGAAATCTGTACGAATACGTACAGCTATATTATTCGGCAGCGGATCCGGTGCGACTACTAGTACCGCTAGTCAGTTATATATACTACGTATGAAAAGGGAGGGAGCCGCACCTGGACTCTCAGCCTTGGAGTGTGATAACCTGATGAAGGAAGGACGATACTTCTACTATAAGGAAAAGGGTCATATAACCTTTGAATGTCCGAAGAAGAAATCTAATGCTGCCGCGGGAGTAGCTACTACTACCACTCAACCCCGTATGTAATCCTGCGTTACTGAGATCGAAGAACTGGAAGATGATACGGACTAGGGAAAAGCTACTGCCTAGGAGAAGTCTTAATCCTAGGTAGGAAATAGGTATTACTGTACGCACTAGATCTATATAAGCTTTTAGGAGGTCTACGGGATAGCTTAGTATTCAATATAAGATTGATTTATAATAGACGTTCCTTTACGATCTCAGCGTTAGTAGACACCGGAGTAGATAGCTTAGTTTTTATTAACGAAGAGCTGGTTATATTGCTGGGTAAGAAATTCGGACTACGCACTTATAAACTGGACCGCGAATGTCTGGTCAGAGGATTCGACGGTCGGTTATCCCGACCGATCACACATACAGTTCTTCTCTCTATAAATATAGACGATCGAGTCTACCAGCGGGTACTTATGTTAGTAGCCAATTTGGGTAGACACGACCTGATCATTGGATGTATGTGGTTCGCCGAGAACGATGTCCTTCTAGACTGCCGGCGGTATTGTATGATCTGGCCGGACGAGAATACCCTATTTGATGAGGTGGCTAGTCAGTTAGCGGCGCCAGTACCTATGATAATCTTGAAATAAACGGTATAAATCGAACCGGAATATCAGAAGGATATAGAGCGGCGCGATCGCTTGATGACGAAGGAGTCTTTAAACGATCCTCGAACGAACCTAAAGACTCAAAAACCATACCTAGTGGCTTAAGTACATCAGTACGGGCATTGGCAGACAGAGGAATATCGTAAGATGATACGGAACTTCAATGACGAGATCGCACCAGTACCCGTACGAATGGAATCGTTAACAGAAATACCGAAAGAAACTCTTCTACCGATCGATATTAGTATTATCGGTCGGGTAGGGTTTAACCGTCTACGAATAAGAATGGTGATCGATAAGGATATCGAGGTTTTCCAAACCTCCCTGTATAAGATCGATCGCATTATTGATGTTAAGTCTACTATCGTGAAGGATATAGAACTCGACGAAATAAAACGTACGCTTCTATAGGAGTACCACGATCTTATAGAGGTATTCTTAAAGAGGAAGTCCGACGAATTGCTACTATACCGTCTAGGAGTAGATCACGATATTATCCTAGAAGCGGAAGTACAACCAGGTTACTGCCCGCTGTATAAACTGTCGTTGGACGAGCTAAAGGCTGCGAAGCAGTATATCCTAGAAAATCTCGAGAAGGGGTTTATCGTACCGAGCTCAGTACCGTATATATTACCGATCCTAATAGCGAAGAAACCTGGTGGTAGTCTACGTTTCTGTATGGATTTCCGAAGATTAAATACAATCACAAGGAAGGATTGTTATCTACTCCCTCTGATCGATAAGGTACTACAACGAACGAGTAAGGCAAAGTTCTTTATAAAGTTAGATATCCGTTAAGGTTTCTATCGGATTAGATTGACACCGGCCGCTAAGGACCTAATAACATTTCGTACCCGGTACAGATCCTTTAAGTACAAAGTGACCCCGTTTGGACTCACGAATAGTCCTATAACGTTCTAACGGTTTATGAATACCGTCCTCGGAGACTGTATAGACGACTACGCTGTAGCATTTATAGACGACATTATAATCTATAGCGAGACACTTGAAGAATATAAGAGATACGTTAGGGAAGTTCTTAAACGGTTACAGAAGGTAGGATTGCAAGTTGTACTATCTAAGTACAAATTCTCTGTACAAAAGACTAAGTTCTTAGGCTTTATTGTTAGTACCGAGGGAATCGCGGTTGACCCGGAAAAGATCGCAGTGATCTAGAATTGGAAGATACCGTTAACGATCAAGGGTATATAGTCCTTTTTAGGATTCTACAATTTCTACCGACGATTTATTAAGGACTACAGTTTCCTTTCAAAGCCGTTATATCGCTTAACAAGATATGATACAGCGTACGAGTGGATATAGGAGTGCGAGCAGGTATTCTAGTAATTGAAGCATAAGTTAACCACTGTACCTATCCTACGATACTACAACCCGGGCCTTTAAACCTATATAGAAACAGATGCCTCGAATAGAGTTATCGGTGCCGTACTCTCCTAATACCATGAAATCGACGACTTCTGGTACCCGGTTACCTTCTTCTCGAAAACGATACAACCTGTAGAGCTAAATTATAAGATTCGGGATAAAGAACTTCTTACAATTATTTGTATACTCCAGGAGTAGCGTCCGGAACTAGAAGGTCTTTCTAGGAAGGAACACTTCGAGATCCTTACAGATTATCAATCTCTTAAATATTTTATAACAGCACGATAAATAAACTAACGATAAGTACGATAGAGCGAGTTCCTCTCGCAGTTCTATTTTATAATTAAATACCGACCGGGAAAACGAAATATTATCGCCGATGTTCTTTCTCGAAAGGAGAGCCCTTGTACAGATATTAGTCGACAACTTACGTTACTTCCAAAGGAATGTTTCGGGGGAGAATTGCAGCCGACGCAATCCGCAGAGGTATCTCTACTATACGTCGAAATTATACCTCTATTGTCGATCGAGTAGGTATAAGACCCGGAGATTACTGAGCGAGCTCAGTTAGTAAATTATTAGAGCCCGGAACTAGAAGAGCTCCGTTAACTCGCGGCTAGAGAAACAGATCCGCGTTAGTCTATCCGAGATAGATTATTACTGTTCAAAGGTCGTCTAGAGATACCCGATAAAGGGGATCTTCGGGTACGATTACTTAACGAAATATACCGATAACTATTAACCGTACACCCCGGTATCGAGAAGCTTAAGAAGCTAGTGGCAGCTAGATACTATTAGACCGGATAGGCTACGGACGTCAGGCGATATGTGGATAATTGCCTTGTATGCAAGCGTATAAAGACGTGGAGGGATCGTACGCCCGGTCTTCTATATCTGTTACCAATACCTGAACGACCTTGGTAATATCTATCGATGGACTTCTGTTCTTTCCCGAAGGATAAACACGGATATGATGTGGTATTCGTGATTGTTGACCGACTGAGTAAACGACTGATATCTATTCCTTGTTATAAAGATACTAATGTAAAGTAAATGGCTCGTCTATTTATAGATAATGTTATCCGGATTAGTGGAATCCCTGAGACTATCGTTTCGGACTGTGGTGGTTAGTTTATTTCCGAATTTTGGATAGAGTTCTGCCGGATTCTGGGAATTAAGCGGAAACTGTCTACGGCCTATCACCCTCAAACGGATAGGTAGAGTGAGATTGTAAATTAGTTTATGGCGCAAAGACTGAGACTATATATCGAGTACAACTAAGACGATTGGTCGGAGTTCTTACTAATGGTCGACTTTGCAGTATCAATCCTCCTATAAGATACAACTAAGAAGTCACCTTTCTTTATTGAGCGAGGATACGAGCCCGCGATGTCCTTCGACTGGGATTGTATAGGATTGATATATAACGAATAGGAAGCTGCGGATAGACTTTCGAAGCTATAAGGAATCTGGAACGATACGCGTGAATAGATTGTGAAATCGTAAGAGTTACAGATCGAGTAAGCAAACTGTTATCGACGTAAAGAGGACTTCGGTGTTGGCGACTAAGTCTTTATTACTACAAAGGATTGGTTATAGGATCGGCTAAGTAGGAAACTCTCCTATACGACTAGTGGACCTTACAAAATCATCGAAAAAATCGGGAACGCGTATAAACTGGATCTACTACCGTCTATTAACGTTTATCCGGTTTTTAATCTAAGTAAGTTATAGAGAGTAGCGAGTACGGAACCCCTTGTAGGCTAATATATAGACCCGCCGCTACCAATAAGGGTAGGCTAGATAGATGAATAGGAAGTCGAGAAGATTCTTGATGTAAGAATGTGTTGTGATGGTCACATGCCGATGCCTGGTTTGTCAGGCTTCACCTAGCTATCTAGCTAGATCTCGATCGTTTGTAG
>JAMAFK010000090.1:0-13957 GCA_023627375.1 Penicillium paneum
ACCCAAAACGCGTCTATGGTTTAGTACCTAGTTACTTCAACCACCCACTATACCACCAATTCGACCCCGAAGCTCTATAAAATCAGTAGAGTAAGAGGGTAGGATCTTATTAGCTATTAAAGCTTTTTAAAAAAAAGAGATTACCTCTATTCGTAGGGTAGCGCGTATCTTTAACGTACCCGAGTCTATACTCCGTATACGCCTACGCGGTATTTAATAACGCGCGACTTTATACGCTAACTCTTCTAAATTAACTATAATTAAAGAGGAATCTCTTTAAAAATAGATACTCTCTATAGATTCTCGTGGATTAGCCCCCCGGCCTTCTTCCGTATAAGAAATAGCGAATCTCCTTCTTTAATAACGCGGAACTACCCCAGTCCTTTTAGTCGGTAAAAACTAGGTTACGAACTTTATTAAATAGTATCCTACCCTTATATCCCGATTCTCGAGATATTATAATTACAAGCGCGCGAAATATAAAGACCTAAAAATCATTAGAGAATAGTTTAATCTTATTTAGAAAACTATTATCTAATTTAGAATTAACCTAGATAACGTTTATAACTTCGATAAGACCGGATTTATAATAGGATTAACTATAACGGTAAGGGTTATAATAAGAAGTAAATACTATAGTTAGAGATTACTTTTATAACCTAGAAATCGCGAGTAGGTAACTGCAATTAAATATATAAATACAGCGGGGTAGGTCCTCCCTCTATATATTATTTTTAAAGGTAAGGTCTTCCTTAAATCATAGTTTTAAGGCCTTCCTAGTAACTAGCGCTTTAAAGTTAGTCTAAATAGATAGATATTAGATAAAATAGGTCTTCGTTAGCTATAAAAGCTCTTTATTCTAACTACTTCTTCTTATACGAAGGGGATATATCGGCTTTTAGTACTAGATAGCTATAGAAGCTATTTAACCCTAAAATTCGATAAGATTTATAAGTAAAATAAGATTATACTAATTTATATACTACCGTATTTATCTTACCTTTTATAACTACTTAATATTAGTTATTTTATAGTAGTAAAACAGTTATACGGCCGGTTAGTTAAGATAAAAATATAGACCGGGATTAACTATATTAATAAACTTAACTTCCTTAAAGTATACCCTTCCGTACGAATTAAAAGCTTTTAAATCGGAGATAATTAAAAATAGCTTCTTAGTAGCCGGTTTAATACCTTTTTTATCTAATTAGATAATTTTAAAGCTTAATATTTATCTTCGAATACTAACCCCCCCCTGAGCCGGGGTAGCGATTAGGACCTAAAAATACCGTTAAACTATCTTTAATTATAAAAGCAAGCCTTATTAATTAAAGTATTACTTCGTATAAGATCGAGAAGCCCTCTAAGCCCGCTAAATTTAGCGATAAACTAGGTTTTAAAAGCCTACTAGATCACGATATAATCTACTGTACTTCTTAAGAAAGAAGTAAGTGATTTACGCGCTAAAAACGAGAAGAAGAAGTAAAAGCAGTCCTAATCTAAGAGGTAGATATCTACCGAAGAAGGCCTCTTAGTTAAAGAAGCTTCTTAATTAGTTACTAAGCTAGTAGAAGTATCGGAAGTACCTCCCCCCCCCCCCCTAAGCAGAAGCTTTTAATTAGGGTTAGAACCACATCTATAGGCTGTACTAAGGTATAGTAGGTATAGAAAGATAGGATATAGGATTAATAGGTATCTAGATAAATGATTCTTTTTAGTTTAATTAATTTAATAGCGTTCTGGTTGAAATATATATATTTAAATTCAATGGGTTAGGTGGGGTGCGCAGCTCGCTTGGGTACGCAGCTCGCTTGGGAATTACGTTAAAGAATACTATTATTGTATTATGTAATATTTTCTTACTTTATTCATTAGTATATATATATTATATAGTATAGAAAGAGTATCCTAACTAGTAGTAGTATTACTAACTAGTTATCTATTATTAATTAAGAGTGATCTAATAATTATATAGAATAGGGCTCGGGCCCTATTATCTATTATCTTAAATCGTTTATAGTCGATTTTATACTCTTGTCTTATTTCTTACTAGAGAGCTAGTTAGTAGTTAGTTAGATCGACTATTATTTTACCCTAGGTAAATATCTCGGGAAAGATAGGATAAATAGGTTTATTTAGTATCGGAAGGGTTATTTATTCTTCCGGATTAATATAATCCTATAGTCTATAACTAATAGTAATTAATCTAATATATATATACTAGACTAGCTAATTAGATTACTAACTTAGGGTAATCGAAGGCTTTACTTCTATTATTATAATGTAATTAGAAGAGAAATTTAGATAGAATAAAGATTAGATAAAAGGTTAAAAGGTTATTAAATTTTAGTCTTAACTCTTAGATAAAAGGGGTAAGCCGGGCTTATAACTGTTAGAGGGCGGTAAAACTAGGTATAATACTTCGTTTTATACTCTTGAGGGGTCAAATACTTAGTATTTAAATAGATAAACAACTAGGCGGTTAAAAATCATGAGATCAAAGTAACGTAATCGGTAAGCGAGTGGATCAGACAAGCGAGTGGATCAGGCAATGCAAAACGCGTCCATCAATTAGCACTTAGTTAATTCAACCACCCACTATACCACCAATTCGCTCCCGATCCTCTGCAAATTCAATAGAGCAAGAGGGTAGGATCTTATTAGCTATTCAGGCTTTTCAAAATAAAGAAATCTCTTTAATACGTAAAGCAGTATACCGATTTAACGTCCCCTTCTCTTCCTTACGGAACCACCTTACCGGTATTAAAAATCGCGCTAAATCTCGCGCTAATAACTATAAATTAATAGAAATAGAGGAGGAATCTCTTTAAAAATAGGTTCTCTCTATAGATCTATATAGAGCTACTCCCTATCCTTCTATAGTTTGAGAAATAGCTAATCTTCTTCTTTAATAACGCGGAACTACCCTAGTTCTTTCGGTCGGTAAGAAATAGGTATATAACTTTATAAAACGGCGTCCTCTCCTTTCCTCCTAATTCTTAAAACGATATAATTATAAGTATACGAAATACGAAGACCCTAAAATTATTAGGGAGTAGTTTAATCTAGTTTAAAAAACTATTCTCTAGTATAGAATCGATCCGGATAATATTTATAACTTTAATAAGATAGGTTTTACTATAGGATTAACTATAACGGTAAAGATTATAACTAGAAGTAAATACTATAGTTAGAGATTACTTTTATAACCTAGAAATCGCGAGTAGGTAACTATAATTAAATATATAAATACTTCTAGGTAGGTACTTCCTCTATATATAATTTTTAAAGGTAAAGTCTTTATTAAATCTTAGTTTAATAGCCTCCTAGGGGATTAGTACTTTAAAGTAAGTCTAAATAGTTAGACTTCTAATAAAATTAGGCTTCGCTAGCTTTAAAAGCTCTTTATTCCTTCGACTTTATTATATATAAAGGGAAGGTATCGACTGTTAGTACTTAACGGCCACAGAAGCTATTTAATCCCTTAATTCGACTAAATTTATAAGGAAAACAATATTATACCAATTTATATACCACCGTATTCCTCTTACCTTTTATAACTACTTAATATCGGCTATTTTATAGTCCTAAAACAATCGTATAGTCGGTTAGTTAAAACGAAAATATAGAATAGGATTAACTATATTAATAAACTTAACTTTCTCGAAGTATACCCTTCTATATAAATTAAAGCTTTTAAACTAAAGATAATTAAGAATAGCTTCTTAGTAGCTAGTTTAGTACCCTTTTTACCTAATCGGGTACTTTTAAAACTAAATATCCGGCTTCGAACCCTAACCCCCCCTTCTAGCTAGGGTAGCGATTAGGACCTAAAAACGCCCTCGAACTACGTCTAATTACAAAAGTAAGCTATATTAATTAAAGTATTACTTCGTTCGAGATTAAGAAGCCCTCCGAGCCCGCTAAATTCGGTAATTAACTAGGTTTTAAAGGCCTACTAAATTACTATATAATCTACCGCTTTTCTTAAGAAAGAAGTAAGCGATTTACGCGCTACTAACGAGAAGTAGAAGTAAAAGTAGACCCGATCTATAAGAACAATAGTCTATAAAGGAGATCTCTCAGTTTAGGAGGTTCGTAAGCTACGGTTAGAGCTATTTAAGGCCTAAGTAACACGTATTAACAACTATTATAAGTAGGTTTCGGAAGGTTTATAACTACCTCCCCGGGCCGGGCGAGCGTGTGGAATATATAGGCAGCCAGGACATAGAAGAGAGATATGTCCAGATAGATAATGATTTTAGTTTATTTAATTTAATAGCGTTATGGTCGAGATAAATACATTTGAATTCAATGGGTTGTATTGCCTGATCCACTCGCTTGTCTGATCTACTCGCTTACCGATTACGTTATATATTTAGGTTAGGAATAGTTAATTTATCTAATCTAATATTCAGTACAATTTGGTACTTTCTTATAGCAAACAAACATCGCGGATAGCTTAGTAATTTTGAGATCATTTTGATATCATGACTAATCAGATGATTTCATGATCTTTTAATCAGATGAAATGAAACAAACAGCATAAAGTAAGTAAACAGTCAAAACACAGAACATATATATTCCAACATATAGTAATAGGAAGTAACTAAAGGGCCTCCCTCCGTCTCTAGTATACCTTAGGAATCGGCTATTCAGCTATATACGCGGCCCCCTTAGGGGTATAGAATATATAGATTACTAGGGTATAGAAGAGAAATATATCCAGATAGACCAATTAGTTAGTTAAATTAATTTAATAACGTTTTGGTTGAAATATATATATTTAAAATTAGTAGGTTAGGATAAGTGGCCTACTCATTAGTAGTGGCCTACTCGCTTATGAAATACGTTAGCGATTATAACCCAATATAGAATAGAACTAGGATAATTAGTTAGAATACCTACTAATAGTAGATTTTATAGTATTAATACTCCCTTAGGATATAATTAAGAAATCTCTATTCTTTATTAAAAGAGGTTATAAACCTACTATATCTTTCGATTAGAAGGACCGAGAGACTTTAATCTAGAATAAGTAAGAAGTAATAGATATACTATCCTACCTTTAGGATATCTAGATAAAGATAAAAAATTAGATTAAAAAGTTATAGTAGTTATAGATCCGATAAGTAAATAAATATTATTAAGAAGAGGACTTTAATATAGGTAACTTTATATTTATAATAATAAAGGATTAGTAGTAAGGCCGGCCTAGTTAAAAGCTCTTCTATTTAATAAGTAGTCCTTATAAGATTATTAAGAAAGTAGGATATTCTTATTTCCTTAAACTTCTAGAATCTATTAAGGTTTACCCGATTTTCTATCTAAGTAAGCTCTAGAAAGTAGTAATAAAAGAGCTATTACTAAAATAATATCTAGACCTACTACTACTAATATTAAGTTAGTAAAACTAATAAATAGGAGGTAGAGAGAATCTTTAATATTAGGACTTACTACTAGAAATTATAATATAGGGTTTAATAGCTAGGATATAACCTAGATCTATAATAGTATCTAGTAAGTAACTTCCGGAATATACTAGATAAGATTAAGGAATTCTATAATATCTACCTAGTAAAGCTAGGACCGCTAATATAACTATAGGAATAGATTAAGGTAGCGGAAGAAGATAGAATATTAGATAACTATATTAACGATAGAAAGCCTATATTTAAGGACTAAATATATTCTTAGCCGGGGGTTATATAACGATCTAGGTAGGAGCGACTTCCCTTATTCCTAAGAAGGGTAAATAGGCTAAGCGAAGAAATATCAAGTTTTATACTAGAAGTAAACAAGTAAATAGGAAGGATATAAGAGGGAGGAATACCCTTATAGATAGTTTTCCCTTTTCTTCTTCTCTCCTTATGCTTAGAATTTTAATATAAATATACTCTTTCCTTAAACGACTTGGTATATAACAGTAGGTAGTTAAATTAACTAAGTACTAAACTATTAATATATTTTAGGCAGGGTAGCCGGCTTACTTATATAGCCGGCTTACTTATAAATTATATTATAAAGTATTCTAAGGATTAGTAATCTATAATAATTTCGAAATATTTCTTTTAGAAAAGGCCTTCTAACTCTAGTTACTATTCTTATAAGGTATAGATAATAGCTAATAACTCCTTATCCTATACTTTATAGTTAAGTTTAGTAGCTTATATTATTTTTAAGAAGAAAGCTATAGGATACTAGAAGTTATTATTATTATAATACTATATTAGGACTACTCCTAAGACTTTATTTAAAATATCTATTTCTACTTAGATATAGAGTTTTAGATTATAATAATATAGGATTAGAGCTTTAACTAGATTTTTTTAATTTCTAGAAAGTATCTTTATACTATAGTAACTAATTATAGACTATATCTCTTTAAGTTAGGTAGTAAAGTAGCTTAGAAATAGTACTATATCCTTAGATAAATTATTTATAAAAGTAATAGAATCTAAGGAAGGACCAGATTCCTTCTACTATTATAAATATTTTCTATTATTAGATTATATAAATCTTTCTAGGATTAATAGCTATTCCTTCTATATTAATAATAAATCCTAGGAACTTAGTCTTTATTATAAAGAATTTATATTTAGATAATATAACCTATAAACCTACTTTTTAGAATTAAGAGAATATATTTTAAATATATACTTAATATCCCTCTATAATATTACTATAGATAAGGATATTATAATATCTATAAATACTATAATATATTATTTATAAAATATTAGAAAGTTATTAGTCTATTTATTAAACTAAAGGATATAACCTTATATTTAAAAGATCTATATTATATATAGAAAGTTTTAAGATCTTTTACTCTAGGAATTAATTAAATCTAGTAATATCCTTAATAGATATTAAACTTTATAAAGAACTTAGCTTTACTAGTTCTTTATAGTACTTTATCGATTAGAGATAAAGGATAATAATCCTTCTTTAAAATACTATTTACTTATCGGAAATCTATATAGAATTATAGGCCTCCCTTAGGCTTCTTTATTATAAGGATAGGTAATATATAGGAAATAGAATTAGATATAATAAATCCCTTCTTTAGGTTATTTATAATATACTATTTAGTAGCTTTTAATTTATTAAGTAATAACTTATAAAAAGGATAGTATCTCAACTAGGCCTTTACTTTAAAGATAATATTATAATCTATCCTTATATAATAAAGTAGAAATTTATTAGATTTCTATTTAGAGAATACTTCTATAAGATTATAATACTTCTATAAAAGAGTACTTTTAATTTCTTTAATCTTTATATCCTATACTATTATTAATTTAATATTAATAATATAATTAATTTCTATAAGAGAAGTTAAAAATACTTTAACTTCTTTTTTAGTATTTATTTTTATATATAGTTAATTAAACCCTACTTATCTAATAATACTTATATTAATTAATAGGAATATCTCTTTAAGTTCTTTCTCTTAAGTCTATTAAATTAGAATAAGAGATATCTTATTATTAAAATTCTATATTATCTTCTACTATTCCTTAACTTACTAATAGCTATATTAATAAATATAAGCTTATAGATAGGGTTTTTATATTTCTAAATCTTATTAAGGTTTATTAAAAAAGTAATCTTATCTTTTAATATTTTTTAGTAATCTTTATTTATTACCTTATTTCTTCTTAGGATCTAAGTAGATATTAGTATAATAATAATATAATAAGGATAGTATTAATAAAAATAGATCTATTTACTCCTATATTAGCTAATACTTTAATCGAAAAGGAATATATATCTATTATATATTAAATTTATATTAAAAACTAAACTACTTCTTGGACTTCCTAAGAATTTCTATAGATTAAAAAGTATATAATAATATTTCCTTATTATCTAGGATAGAGACTTTTCCTAAGTAATAGCTTTTCTTTAGTTATTACTCTTAAATTCTTTAAAGTTAGTAACTCCTAGAGTATATATATTACTAATAGTTATAATAATAGTAATAGCCTACTTTTTAGAATAATTATAAGTTATATATCCCTTTTCTTTATAATAGAAATACTTTCCTTTATATATTAATACTTCTCTTTTAATAGTTATTATATTATTAATATACCTTATACTTTATTCCTTTTTAATTTAAAGGATATTGATTATAATAGTAGTTTATATTCCTCCTCTAGATCCTCTAATAGCTAGGGTAGTATAAGTATAGTTAATAGTTTTCTTTTCCTATTATAGACTAATTTTATATACTATACTATAATAGATTTAAATAAATATATCGAAGCTAATAAGGTCTTAGTTTACTACCTATATAACTTATATCTAGGGTAAATATAAAAGCTTTAGATAAAGGTTATATTTATAGTTTTCTTTAATAATAGTAGTCTCCTTTATAAGCTATATAAATTCTATAAAAAAAAGTAGTAAAGTTATTATAAGGCTTTATCTAAAGTTTATAATAGTTAGTATATACCTTAGTCTTTTAGTTAGGATTTATAAAGATAGTTTAAAGGTAGGTAATAATATCCTTAGTATTAAAGTAGAGATTATTTAAGGTTATATTTATTCTTAGTATAATATAGAGTTAAACCTTTCCTTTATAATAGCTTTAGATATAAATCCTTTAATAAATTAAAATAGAATAATAGTTAGAATTAGCTTTAAGTTTCTATTAGATAATTATTTCCTAAGTTTTAAATTATATTTCTTTTCTATCCTTTAAAATAGGAATATTAGATATCTTAGTACTCTTAACTTAGGCTTCTATAATTAATATACTAAAGTTTAATAAAGTTTATTAGGTAGTTAATATATTATTTAGAAAATAATATATAAAATAATCTCTCTCTTATTAAGTAAGGTTTAAATAGATAATTACCCTATTTTATTTAATAGTTAGGTTATTAATAATAGCTATTATCTCTCTTTCCTTCTTATAGAAGGTAGTAATCTCTATATTTAGCTTCTATTTTTTTTTTAATAAATCTATATTAAATAGCTATAGTATTAAATTATTCTAACTTTAGTATTCTTTTTAGGAATTATTAATAGAAATTTTTTTTAATACTCTTAATAAAGATAATATTTATATTTAAAGGGCTAGGGGTAGAAGTAATAGGTCCTTATTAATTAATATCTCCTTCCTTTAGGGTATCTAAAGGTTACTTTTTATAGCTTACTAAACTTCTAGTTTTAGAAGCTATATTATAATTAAAAAAAGTTTAAAGGTATAAACTAAGCTAGAGCTAGTTATAATAACTACTTATATAACTATATAGTTTAAGGTTAAATTTAGAGTAATACTTAGAATTATATTATATATTAGGTTATTTAAAGAAAGAGTATATTATTTTTAAAATTCTAAATATAAGGAAAGAAGAAAAAGGAAAAACTATCTCTAAAGGTACTCCTTATATCCTTTCTTATTTACTCCTAGTATAAACCTCGATATTTCCTTACTTAGCCTATTTACCCTTTCTAGGAGGAATAAAGGAAGTTACTCCTACCTTAATCGTTATAATTAATAGCTAGTTAATAAAATTAGAGAATCTCTATATTATATACTTAGCTATAAAAGTAAGCTTTATAACTAATAATTATAATATAATCTATAACTTCCTAATAGTACTTAAACTATGACGAGCTAGGTCTTATAAAGATAAAAGAGTATATTAATTTAAAATAACTAAGATAGGGGAGAAAGAAGAAGCAAGTTGTAAAGTGGGAGATAGCTAGTTAATATAGCTGCTACTTTGTAAATAATATAAATAGCAAATAAACATAGAAGTAAATAAGAAAATAAGTAAGCAAACATACCAATTGTAATATAAACCTCTTAAGCCTTAGTTCTACTACTATTAGTACTAAAAAGTCTTTAAATAAGATAGTAAGTATATATTTACTAATATAGTAAATATATACTAATTTGAACGATTACTCTTTAATCGGAAGAAAGTAATAAAGACGAAAGTACTATAGGCTACTTTTATAATACTTAGTAGTTAGGATAAAGCTATAGAGCTAGTAGCTATAACTATAATAATAACTATAATAACTATAAAAGGTAAGAAGAAGCGAATCCCTTCTTATATATATAATAAGAGTTATTACTTTTCTATATACCCCTATCTAGTAAAGGTAGTATACCTAGCTAGTTAGAAACCTAATATAGAAGTTTAAAAGAATATATAAGTAAAGATCGATAATCTTAATAAGAAAGGATAGGAATCTATCAACGTAATTCATAAGCGAGCCGGCCATACAAGCCAGCCGGCCACCCTAAAGCATATAGTAACATTTATATTTATACTTTAATAACTATATTTTCATTTTACCTCCTTACTTATCGATAGTTATAGATAAGGCTTACTAGTACTATATATTAATATCAAAGGAGAGTATTAGGACTAGCTACTAGTATATTCTAAAATAGAGGTTCGAATTAGAGTAGAGGTCCCTAGTATAGGTTATAGTATATATGTTACCTACCGGATTCAATCTCAAAGATAAAGTACATTTTCTAACGAAATAACAAGTATAGAGAGGAAAGGAAATCTATGAGGCTGTACGGTGGTTTTGTAGGCCCCTTCCTTGCAAACGATATAAACTCGAACGCTTCTCGCTTAGATATAGACCTACTAGACCTACCTAATAGCTCTACTTAGCCGCTAGATTGTAATATAACCCCCGGGCAAAATGGTATTTAGTCCCTAAATACTAGCTTTTCGTTATCCCTATAGTTATCTAATATCCGATCTTCCCGTATAGTATCTAACCACTCTTATAGTCGTATAGGTAGTCTAGGCTTTGTAGGATAATCGTTATAGAAGTCTCTAATTATCTCCGGAGTATTCTTAAAGTTTCTAGTAGGATACTATATAAGATCTATATTATAACCGATCTATTATACTTAATATTATAACTTCCTATAATACGTTCTTATATTAAGAATCTTCTCGACTTCCTATTTATCTATCTAGCCTACCCTTATTAGTAGCGGTAGGTCTATATATTAGCCTATAAGGGGTTCTATACTTACTACTCTCCGTAACTTACTTAGATTAAAAACCGGATAAATATTAATAGATAGTAGTAGATCTAGTTTATATATATTCCCGATTTTTTCGATAATTTTATAAGGTCTATTAGTTATATAGGAGAGTTTCCTACTTAACCGATCCTATAACTAATCCTTTATAGTAATAAAGACTTAGTCGCTAATACCAAAGTCCTCTTTATATCAATAATGGTTTACTTACTTAATCTATAACTCTTACAATTTTATAATCTATTTATATATATTATTCTAGATTCCTTATAGCTTCGAAAGTCTATCTATAGCTTCCTATTTATTATATATTAATCCTATATAATCCTAGTCGAAGGATATCGTAGGCTTATATCCTTACTTAATAAAGAAAGGTAACTTCTTAGTTATATCTTATAGGAGGATTAATACTATAAAGTCGACTATTAGTAAGAACTCTAACTAATTATCTTAGTTATACTCGATATATAGTCTTAGTCTTTATACTATAAACTAATTTATAATCTTACTCTACCTATCTATTTAAAGGTAATAGGCTATAGATAGTTTCTGTTTAATTCCTAGAATCTAATAGAACTCTATTTAAAATTTAGAAATAAACTAACTACTATAGTCCGAAACGATAGTCTTAGGGATTCTACTAATCCGGATAATATTATCTATAAATAGATAAGCTATTTACTTTATATAAGTATCTTTATAATAAGGAATAGATATTAGTTATTTACTTAGTCGGTTAATAACTATAAATACTATATTATATCTATATTTATCCTTCGGGAAAGAATAGAAGTCTATCGATAGATATTACTAAGGTCGTTTAGGTATTAGTAATAGATATAGAAGACTAGATATACAATCCCTCTATATCTTTATATACTTATATATAAGGTAATTATCTATATATTACCTAATATCTATAGCCTATCCGGTCTAATAGTATCTAGCTACTACTAGCTTCTTAAGCTTCTCAATACTAGGGTATACAGTTAATAGTTATTAGTAGATTTTATTAAGTAATTATACCCGAAGATCCCCTTTATCGGGTATCTCTAGATAACCTTCGAATAGTAATAATCTATCTTAGATAGACTAACGTAGATCCGTTTCTCTAGCTATAAGTTAATAGAGCTCTTCTAGTTCTAAGCTCTAATAATTTACTAACTAAGCTCACTTAGTAATCTCTAGGTCTTATACCTACTTAATTAATAATAGAGGTACAATTTCGATATATAGTAGAGATACCTCTATAGATTATATCGGCTATAATTCTTCCCTAAAATATTCCTTTAAAAGTAATATAAGTTATCGACTAATATCTATATAAGGGCTCTCCTTTTAAGAAAGAATATCGGCAATAATATTTCGTTTTCCTAGTCGGTATTTAATTATAAAATAGAACTATAAGAGGAACTCGCTCTATTATACTTATCGTTAGTTTATTTATTATACTATTATAAAATATTTAAAAGATTAATAATCTATAAGGATCTCGAAGCGTTCCTTCTAGGAAAGACCTTCTAGTTCTAGATACTACTCCTAGAGTATATAAATAATTATAAGAAGTTCTTTATCCCGAATCTTATAATTTAGCTCTATAGGTTATATCGTTTTCGAGAAGAAGGTAACTAGGTACTAAAAGTTATTAATTTTATAGTATTAGGAGAGTACGGTACCGATAACTCTATTTAAGGTATCTATTTCTATATAGGTTTAAAGACCTAGGTTATAGTATTATAGGATAGGTATAGTAGTTAACTTATACTTTAATTACTAGAATACCTACTTATACTCCTATATCTACTTATATACTATATTATATCTTATTAAGCAATATAATAGCTTTAAAAGGAAACTATAGTCCTTAATAAATTATCGGTAGAAATTATAGAATCCTAAAAAGGACTATATACCCTTAATTATTAACAGTATCTTCTAATTCTAGATTACTATAATCTTTTCTAGGTTAACTACAATTCCCTTAGTACTAATAATAAAGCCTAAGAACTTAGTCTTTTATATAGAGAATTTATACTTAGATAGTATAACTTATAATCCTACCTTCTATAACCATTTAAGAACTTCCCTAATATATCTCTTATATTCCTTAAGTATCTCGCTATAGATTATAATATTATCTATTATTAGAGGGCGGTAAAACTAGGCACAATGCTTCGTTTTATACTCTCAAGGGGTCAAATACTTAGTATTTAAACAGATAAATAACTAGGCAGTCAAAAACATGAGATCAAAGTATATATTCAGGTCAGGAATAGTCAATTTATCTAATCTAATATTCAGTATAATTTAGTGCTTTCTTATAGCAAATAAACATCGTAGATAGCTCGGCAATTTTAAGATTATTTTAATATCATGACTGATTAGATGATTTCATGATCTTTTAATCAAATAAATTCATAACTTTTAATTAGATGGAATGAAACAAACAGTATAAAGTAAATAAACAGTCAAAACATAGAATATATATATTCCAATATACCCCTTCAGATTTTAACCTTAGTCAAAAGCTATAATTATAGGATAAAAAGCAAGTAAATAGGAAGGAATCAAATATTATTAAACTTAGTTACCCGATTAGGCAATTATCTCAAATTTAGCTGGTTTAGGAATTTAATATGCTTTTAGGATAGAAGGTATTTTATTAATCTATCGGTAATTATATTATTTATCTAAATCTATTAGAGATATATATCTCCATTTCTTACCTTTTCTCTTAGCTAATACTGATTTATATCTAACGTATTCGGTAAGCGAGCTGCGCGCGCAACCGAGCTGCGCAGCCCAAAACACATAGTAAATGCGATATATTACAACTTGATACCTCAACAACAGTGGCTCGTAGGGACTTGTCTTCATGGCATAGTACTATATATATGATATCTAGCATATCTAGGGAAC
>JAMAFK010000091.1:0-15763 GCA_023627375.1 Penicillium paneum
ACCTTACTATTAATTATAATAATAAATAGATAGTTAATTTACTTACTTATAAATAACTATAATTATAAATAAAGCTTTACTATATTAATATCTATAACTATTAGCTATACTAAGAGGTTAATACTAACTATAGTTTAATTCGGTAGGTAGCTATAACTAATATACTAGTAGATAGGCTTACTTAGTTACTCCCTATATAATCTTATAAAAGGTTTATCTAGTCCTTAGGACTAATATATATTTAAGATCTTATAAATATATAAATTACTTAGTAGTAGAATTATTTAGGAGTTATAAGGTAGTTTCTAGCTAGATATATCGACTAAAAATAGTATACTTCTATATATTCTTTATATTTCTTATTATATTCAATAGTTAGTAGCTACTTACTATAATTATATAATTATATAGTAGGATAACCTTAGAGGAAAATACTCCTCCTATAATATATACTTATTTTCCCCTTTAGTCTAGTATATATACTACTTATACTATTATAAATAGCCTCTCTTTCGTTTAATATATTATTCTTAGTAAACTATATATATCTAATAATTAGATTATATCTATCTAAATTAACTATTAGTATAGTTACCTACTAATAGATTTAATTATTAATATTTATAGAGATAAAGACTATATATATAATTAATTAGGATAAGTAATTATTAAATCCTCTAACTAGATACTTATAGTCTAGTTTATAGGTATATAATCTATATCTCTTAGTAATATAACTAGCTCTTTATTAATAAAAATTAAGCTATCTACTCTAGTATTTACTAATACTAAGATTATAAAGGAATATCTATTATAAATTAATAGAGATTAATATACTAATACCCCCCCTAGCTAATCTAATACCCCTTTTACCTAATCTAATATCCCCTAACGTATTCGGTAAGCGAGCTACGCACGCAACCGAGCTGCGCACCCTAACCAACCCACTGAATTTAAATATATATATTTCAACCAGAACGCCATTAAATTAATTAAACTAAAAAAAATCATTTATCTAGATACCTATTGATCCTATATCCTATCTTTCCACACCTACTATACCTTAGTGCAGCCTGTAGACGTGGTTCTAACCCTGATTGAGTGCTTCCGCCCGGGGGGTCTAGTAGTATTTCTAAAGCTTCTACCAACCTAGTAATTATTTTAGAAGCTTCTTAGACCGAAAGACCCTCTACGGTAGGTATCTACTGTTTAGAATAGGACCGCTTTTACTTCTTCTTCTTATTTTTAGCGCGTAAATCGCTTACTTCTTTCTTAAGAAGTGCGGTAGATTATATAGTTATTTAGTAGGCTTTTAAAACCTAGTTAATTGCTAAATTCAGTAGGCTCGGAGGGCTTCTTAATCTTATCCGAAGTAATACTTTAATTAATAAAGCTTACTTTTATAATTAAATATAGTTTATAGGTATTTTTAGATCCTAATCGCTACCCCGGGGGGGTTAGCGTTCGAAGAAGGATATTAAGCTTTAAGATCACCTAATTAGGTATAAATAGTACTAGACTAGTAGCTAAGAAGCTATTCTTAATAGCTTTTAATTTAAATACTTTAATTCGTACAGAGGGATATACTTCGAGGAACTTAAGTTTATTAATATAATTAATTCTATACTATATTTTTGTTTTAACTAACCGGCTATACAATCGTTATAGGACCGTTAAACTACCGATATCGAGGGGTTATAAAAGGTAAGATAAATATAGTGGTATATAAATTAGTATAATATCGTTTTCCTTATAAATTTAGTCGAATTAAGGGGTTAAATAGCTTCTATAGCTATTAAGTACTAAAAGCCGATATACTCCTTTCGTACGAGAAGAAGTAGCTAGAATAAAGAGTTTCTAAAGCTAGTAAAGCCTAATTTTATTAGACATCTAACCGTTTAGACTAACTTCAAATCGCTAATTACTAGGAAGGCTATCGAACTAAGATTTAATAAAGACTTTGCCTTTAAAAATAATATATAGAGGAAGGACCTACCCCGCCGCATTTATATATTTAATAGTAGTTACCTACTCGTGATTTCCGGGTTATAAAAGTGATCTCCGACTGTAGTATTTACTTTTAGTAATAACCCTTACAGTTACTATTAATCCTATTATAAAACTAGTCTTATCGAAGTTATAAATATTATCTAGATCGATTCTATACTAGACGATAGTTTTTTAAATAAGATTAAACTATTTACCAATTACTTTCGGGTCTTTACATTTCGCGCACTCGTAATAACGTCTTAAAAATCGGGATAAGAGGTTAGGGTACCGTTTAATAAAGTTATAAACCTATTTCTTACTAACCGAAATAACCGGGATAGTTCTACGTTATTAAAGAAGAATATTAGCTATTTCTTATACGGAAGAATACCGGGGGGGCGCTCTACGTAAATCTATAGAGAGTATCTATTTCTAAAGAGATTCCTCTTCAATTATAGTTTATTAGAAGAGTTAGCGCGTAAAGTCGCGCGTTATTAAATACCACGTAGGCGTATACAGAGTATAGATTCGGGTACGTTAAAGATACGTACTATCCCACGAATAGACGTAGTCTCTTCTTTCTTAAAAGCCTAGATAGCTAATAAGATCCTACCCTCCTGCTCTATTAATTTTGTAGGCGATCGGGGGCGTTTTGGTGGCATGGTAGGTGGTTGAATTGACTAAGTACTAATTTACGGACGCGTTTTGGTTAGGGTGCGCAGCTCGGTTGCGTGCGCAGCTCGCTTACCGAATACGTTACCTAGGAATTTAGTTATTAACTTACTACCTTCTTTACTACCTTATTATTAAACTCTATATATAATAGTAGTTAGATAGTAGATACCTATAATTTATATATAAACCCTATATAAAATTAAGTTACTTTTATTATAATATCCTATATATATATTATAGATAGAATTAAAAATTAATACTCTAATTCTAGTTTATACCTACCTTCTTCTTACCTAATCTTTATTACTTTCTACCTTATTTTTATCCCTTTCTATCTTAATTTTATTAATTATTATTTAAACCTATTAATATAGTCTCTATAGGCCTTGAATATCTAGATTTAGATCGAGATTCTAATTTAAAGATTATCTCTAAGTCCCTACCTACTATTTTAATCTCTTAGTTAATACTAGTAACTTCTTAGCTAATACTATCCTTTCCTTTAGTACTTATATTAGCTTTAATACTAATACTAAGCTTTATATTCCTACTTCTACTATTTAATTAGATATATATTATATCTAAGGAAGTAATTACTATAATTAATACCTTTATATATTTATATAGATATATAGTTACTATAAAATACTCTAAGACTATTAAGAAAGAAGTAAAGAAGATAGTTTATATCTACTATAATTATAATTATATATATATACTAGATTATAAACCTTAAGAGAAGAAATAATAGATAATAATCCTTATAAATAATTATCTCTTTATAACAATGATTTAGCTTAATCTTATAATAAATCTTTAGTATCTTATCTTTAAAAATACTATTTATAACTATATATTATTATTACTATCTACCTATATTATTTAATAGATACTTAAACTTTCTTATAAAAAAGATAAGATCGAAAATATTCTCTAGAATAGCTATATAATCTATTAGATTTTTTATAAGATCTATAAGGCTAATTCTATAGGTAGTATTATACTATAAGATATTTATAATACCTAGAGGAGGCTATATAATATTTTTCTTATTAAAAGAATATCTCTTTAGGTCTTTCTTTAAGAACTAATAAAGGATAGTAATTAAATCTTTAAATATAAGCGTATTATCTATAATTATATTTCTATCCTTTTCCATAATTATAAGGTAAGTATCTAAATACTATTAATTAACCTATAGATACTTTAAATAGACTATATCTATCGGAGGGCGGTAAAACAAGGCACAATGCTTTGTAATATGCTCTCGAGGGGTCAAATGCTTAGTGTTTAAACAGATAAACAGCTAGGCGGTCAAAAATCATGAGATCAAAGTGTATATTCAGGTCAGGAATAGTCAATTTTTCTAAGCTGATATTTAGTACAATTTGGGGCTTTCTTATAGTAAGTAAATATTACGGATAGCTCGGCAATTTTAAGATCATTTTGATATTATGACTGATTAGATGAATTTATGACTTTTGATCAGATGAGATAAAACAAAGCAAACAGTATAAAGTAAGTAAATGGTCAAAACACGGAATATATATTCTAACAAGTTTATTAAAAGATTTATATCTAAAGCTATTATAAAGGAAAGGTTTAACTTTATATTATACTAAGAATAAGTATAACCTTAAGTAATCCCTATCTTAATATTAAGGATATTATTACCTACCTCTAAACTATCTTTATAAATCCTGACTAAAAGACTAAGGTATATACTAACTATTATAAGCTTTAGATAAAGCTCTATAATGATTTTACTAACTTTCTTATAGAATTTATATAACATAGAGGAGGCTATAGTTATTAAGAAAAACTATAAATATCATCTTTACTTAAAGCTTCTATACTTACTCTAGATATAAGTTATATATGTAGTAAAATAGGACCTTATTAGCTTTAATATATTTAGTTAAACTTATTATAGTACAGTATATAAAATTAGTCTATAATAGGAAAAGAAAACTATTAACTATATTTATATTATCTTAGCTTCTAGAGGATTAAGAGGAGGAATAGAAACCACTACTATAACCTATATTCTTTAAATTAAAAAGAACTAAGTATAAGCTATACTAGTAATATAATAACTATAGAGAGAGAAGTATTAATTATTAAATAAAAGAGAGGCTGTTTATAATAGTATATATAGTATATATACTAGACTAAAGGGAAAAAGAGTATATATTATAGGAGGAGTATTCTCCTCCGAAGATATCCTACTATATACTTATATAATCTCGGTAAGTGGCTACTAACTACTAATTATAATAAGAAATATATATTACGATTGGCATGTTTGCTTGTTTGTTTGTTTACTTGCTATTTACATTGTTTATCAAGTGGCAGCTTTATTAACTAGCTATCTCCTACTTTGTAACTTACTTCTTCTTTCTCTCTCTATCTTAGTTATTTTGAATTGATATACTCTTTTATCTTTATAAGCCCTAGTACGTTATATAATAACTAAGATCCTTACTACGCAGTCCTATAGTAAGTAGTAGTACGCTTTCGTATACCGTATAGAAGTCTTATAGTGAGTATATTCTTAATTAAAGTATCTTTTCTCTTTTAGATAGTCCGGTAATATAATAGACCTTAGGTTACAAGCTAGAGACTAGACTACTCCGGGATAATTAAGTAAGCTATATACGAGAGACTTTTTCGGACCCTCCTATCTAGAACCCTAAATTTTTTCTTTTTCTTTTAAAACTAAATTCTTAAATCTATCCCTTATTCTTCTTTTCGAAACGCCTAGGTTATAGTTCTAGTATAATTTCTTAACTTAGCTCCCTTCCCTGATCCTCGTTAAAATAGATCTCTAATAATAACTTCGCGCTGAGCTTTATACCGAACTTAGTATAGAATTTACCGCTATAATTCAAACCCTTCGTAGCGAAATCCTAAATCTTTAATAGATCCCCTAAGTAAGATATCTAAAGTCTTTACTTCTAGACCTAACGTATTTCACTACCGAGCGGCCACTACCCCCGAGTGGCCACCCTAACTAAATGTTTTAATTTTAAATGTGAATTTCTTAACCAAAACTCTATTAAATTAAATTAACTAACTAAGTGGTCTATCTGGGTATATTTCTCTTCTATACCCTGGTAATCTGTATATTCTATAGCCCCGGGGGGGGGGGGGCTGTATACGTGGCTATATAGCTGATTCTCTGGGTATACCGGGGCCGGGGGGAGGTACTTTAGTTACTTCCTATTACTATATTATTAATATAGAGGCTTCTTAAACTAAAAGGCTTTCTTTAGTAGGTATAAGCCTTCGGGATCGAGTACGCTTTTACTTCTACTTCTTATTAGTAGCGCGTAATTCTTTATTTTCTTTAGCTAGTAAGATAGTACTTTTTATTTGTTGGAATATATATGTTCCGTGTTTTGACCGTTTGCTTATTTTATGCTGTTTGCTTTGTTTCATTTCATCTGATCAAAAGATCATGAAATCATCCAATCAGTCATGATATCAAAATGATCTCAAAATTGCCGAGCTATCCGCGATGTTTGTTTGCTATAAGAAAGCACCAAATTGTACTGAATATCAGATTAGACAAATTGACTATTCCTGACCTGAATATACACTTTGATCTCATGTTTTTGACCGCCTAGTTGTTTATCTGTTTAAACACTAAGCATTTGACCCCTCGAGAGCATAAAACGAAGCATTGTGCCTAGTTTTACCGCCCTCCAACAATATTATAAGACGGAAGCCTTTTATAAGCTAGTTTAATATATAATCTAACAGGTTAGGTAGGCTTCGAGATCTTATACGAAGTAAAGCTTTAATTAATAAAGCCTAACGATATAGTTCTTTCTCTATAAAGGGGGTTTTTAGAGTAAAATTCTAGCTTAATTTACTATCCCGGCTTAGAGGGGGGTAAGCGTTTAAAGTTAGATATTTAGCTTTAAAAGTACCTAATCGGGTAAAAAAGGTACTAAACTAGCTACTAAGAAGCTATTTTAAATTATCTCCGATTTAAAAGCTTTAATTCGTATAAGGGGGTATACTTTAAGGAAGTTAAGTTTATTAATATAGTTAATCTAGGCCTATATCTTAGATTTAACTATCTAACTGTATAAGCGTTTTAATACTATAAAATAACCGATATCTAGAGGTTATAAAAGATAAGATAAATATACTAGTATATAAATTAGTATAATACTATTTTACTTATAAATTTCGTTAAACTTTAGCGTTAAATAATTTCTATAGCTATCGAGTATTAAAAGCCAATATACTCCTTTTATATATAAAGAAGTACTAGGATAAAGAGCTTCTTAAGCTAATAAAGTCTAATTTTATTAGAGGTCTAGCCGTTAGGACTAACTTTAAAGTACTAATCCTCTAGAAGGCTATCGAACTAAGATTTAATAAAGATTTTACCTTTAAAAATTATATATAGAGGAAGCGCCTACCCCGCTATATTTATATATTCGACTACCGTTACCTATTTATAGTTTCTAGGTTATAAAACCAGCCTCCGACTATAGTATTTACTCCTTATAATAATCCTTATAGTTATAGTTAACCCTATTATAAAACTAGTCTTATTAAAATTATAAATATTATTAGGATCGATCTTAAATTAAAGGATAGTTCTTTAAACTAAATTAAACTATTCCTTAATAGTTTTAGGGTCTTTATATTTTATATACTTATAGTTATACTATTTTAAGAATCAGGAGGAGAGGAGAGGATATTATTTTATAAATTTTATAACCTAATTTTAGCTAACTAAAAGAACTAGGATAGTTCTATACTTTTTAAGGAGAAGATCCGCTATTTCTTATACTATAGAGGGCTAGGGGGCTACTCTATATAGATCTATAGAGAGAATCTATTTTTTAAGAGACTCCTCTTTAGTTTCTATTAATTTAGACGAATTTACGCGAGAATTCGCGTAGTTTTATACTCTATCAATTTAGCGGCGGAGAGTTATACGCAGGATATTAAAAGTACTTACAGTAAGAGTAATAGAGCCGATATCTCTATTTTTAAAAGCCTAGATAGCTAATAAGATCCTACCCTCTTGCTCTATTAAATTTCTAGAGCGTTAAGAGCGAATTAGTGGTATGGTGGGTGGTTGAACTAACTAGGTGCTAATTCATAGACGCGTTTTGGATAGGTGGCCCACTCGCTTGTGAAATACGTTAGTTAATAATTTTCTTTTAATACTAAAGATCTAGTAGAACTTAGTCTAGAATTCAAAGATATATGACGTGCCAGATCTTATAAAGATGAAAGAGTGCATCAATTCAAAATAACTAAGATAGAGAGAAAGAAGAAGTAAGTTGCAAAGTGGGAGACAGCTAGTTAATATAGCTATCACTTTACAAATAATGCAAACAGTAAGTAAGCAAACAAACAAGCAAACATGCCAATCGTAACAAGATAAACTAATCCCTTTAATTAGAAATAATTATATCTAGGATCCCTATAATCTAAATAATACAATCTATAAATAGGTATATTATTATTTTTATATCTATTTCCTTCTAATAAGGAATTAATATTAGTTACTTATTTAAATAGTCTACTATTATAAATATAGTATTATACCTATAATAATCTTTTAAGAAAGACCTAAAATCTATTATAATATATTACTATAATTATTTTAATACTAATAGGAAATATAGTAGCCCTAGAGTATAATCCCTCTATATCTTTATTTTTTTATAAATCAAATAGTTATTAATATAATACTTAATATCTATTATCTATCTTAGCTAATAATATTATTTTAATACTAATTTCTTTAGCTTTTTAATTCCTAGGTATATAACTAATAGCTATTAGTATATCTTATTAAGAAGTCTTATATAAAGGTCTCCTTTATTAGGAACCTTAAGTTAGTTTTTAAAAAGTAATAACCTATTATAGAGTATTTATTTTAGATTACTACCTTTAATAGCTATCTATTAGAATAGTTCTAACTCTATATTTTATTAGTTAGCTTACTTTATATAATCTATAATCTTAGGGTCTTTTAGTTCGATTAGTAAGAGATCTATAAGATATATACCTTTCTAAAGGTATTCTTTAGGAAGTATAGTAAATTATTAGCCTTAGTTAGTATAAGGTAACTCCTTTAAGGAGAGTATATTAATAATAATATTCTTTCTATCTAGTTAGTACTTAATAATAATATAGAATTATAAGAGGAACTTACTCTATTAAACCTATTACTAATTTATTTATTTTATAATTATAAAGTATTCTAAGGATTAAAAATCTATAATAATTTTAAAGTATTCCTTCTAAAAGATACCTTCTAACTCTAGTTACTATTTTTATAAAGTATAGATAATAGCTAATAACTCTTTATCCTATACTTTATAGTTAAATTTAATAGTTTATATTATTTTTTAAAAAGAAAGCTATAGGATACTAGAAGTTATTATTATTATAATACTATATTAGGACTATTCCTAAGACTCTATTTTGGATATCTATTTCTACTTAAGTATAGAGTTTTAGGTTATAATAGTATAGGATTAGAGCTTTAATTAAACTCTTTTTTAATTTCTAGAAAATATCTTTATATTATAATAACTATTAGTAGACTATATTTTTTCGAGTTAGGTAATAAAATAGTTTAGAAATAGTACTATATCCTTAGATAAATTATTTATAAAAGTTATTAAATCTAAGGAAGGACTAAATTCCTTTTATTATTATAGGTATTTTCTATTATTAGATTATATAAATCTTTTTAGAATTAATAACTATTCTTTCTATATTAATAATAAATCCTAGGATCTTAGTCTTTATAGAGAATTTATATTTAGATAATATAATCTATAGATCTACTTTCTAGAGTTAGGAGAGTACTTTTTAAATATATACTTAATATTCCTTTATAATATTACTATAGATAAGGATATTATCTATAGATATTATAATATACTTATCTATATATTCCTAAATTATATTATTTATAAAATACTAAAAGGTAGTCAGCCTATTTATTAAACTAAGGATATAATATTATACTTAAAAGATCTATATTATATATAGAAAGTTATAAGATCTTCTACTCTAGGAGTTAATTAGATTTAGTAAAATCTTTAATAAATATTAAACTTTATAAAGAACTTAGCTTTACTAATTCTTTATAGTACTTTATTAATTAAAGGTAAAGGATAATAATCTTTCTTTAAAATACTATTTAATTATTAGAAATCTATATCTATTTAGTAATCTTTATTTTTTGCTTTATTTCTTCCTAGAATCTAAGTAGAGATTAGTATAGTAAAATTACTTACTACTTTATTAAAAAGTATTCCTTCTTATAATTAGATTATTTAATAATAATAGTAATTAAATAGAATATTATATTCTATAAACTATATTCTTCCTAATATTAAATTATATTGTCCTAAGTCTATAATTAGTATTAGAACTTATTATTAGATCTTTCTATTAATATTTAATATAAGGATAATAATATAGAAAGTTAGGCTTATTTACTTTCTATTTAATCCTCTAATTAGATATTTCTAACTTAGCTTATATATATATAGACTAAATTTCTTCCTAAGTAATATAATAAGGATAGTATTAATAAAGATAGATTTATCTACTCCTATATCTACTAATACTTTAATTAAAAAGGAATATCTATTATATATTAAGTTTATATTAAAAGCTAAACTATTTCCTAGACTTTCTAAAAGTTTCTATAAATTGAGAATATATAGTAATACTTCCTTCTAAGATAGAGACTTTCCTTAGATAGTAGCTTTTCCCTAATTATTACTTTTAAATTCCTTAAAATTAGTAACTTTTAGTATATATATATTAGTTGTAGCTATAATAATAATAATAGTCTACTTCTTAAGATAATTATAAGTTATATATCCCTTTTCTTTATAATAGAAATACTTTCCTTTATATATATTAATACTTCTTTCTCTATAATTATTATATTATTAGTATAGCTTATACTTAGTTCTTTTTTAATTTAAAGGATATAGGTTATAATAGTAGTTTATATTCTTTCTTTTAATCCTCTAGAGGTTAAAGTAATATAAGTATAGTTAATAGTTTTCTTTTCCTATTATAGACTAATTTTATATATTATATTATAATAAGTTTGAATAAATATATTAAAGCTAATAAGGTCTTAGTTTACTATCTATATAACTTATATCTAGAGTAAGTATAGAAGCTTTAGGTAAAGGTTATATTTATAATTCTATTTAATAATAGTAGCCTCCTCTATAAGTTATATAAATTCTATAAGAAAATTAGTAAAATTTTTATAGAGCTTTATCTAAAGTTTATAGTAATTAATATATACTTTAGCCTTTTAGTTAGGACTTATAAAGATAGTTTAGAAGTAGGTAATAATATCCTTAGTATTAAAATAGAGATTATTTAAGATTATACTTATCTTTAATATAATATAGAGTTAAGCCTTTCTTTTATAATAGCTCTAGATATAAATCTTTTAATAAACTAGAAGGAGATAATAGTTAGAATTAGCTTTAAATTTCTATTAGATAATTATTTCTAAAGTTTTAAATTATACTTTCTTTCTATCCTTTAGGATAGGAATATTAGGTATCTTAATACTCTTAACTTAGGTTTCTAGAATTAGTATACTAGAGTTTAATAAGTTTTATTAAGTAGTTAGTATATTATTTAAAAGATAGTATATAAAATAGTCTTTCTTTTATTAAATAAAGCTTAAGTAAATAATTACTTTATTTTATTAAATAGTTAGGTTATTAATAGTAGCTACTATCTCTCTCTCCTTCTTATAGAGAGTAGTAATCTCTATATTTAACTTCTATTTTTTTTTTTAGTAAGCCTATATTAGATAGCTAGGATATTGAATTATTCTAGTTTTAAGGTTCTTTTTAGGAGTTTATTATTAAATAAAAGAGAGGCTGTTTATAATGGTTACGTAGTATATATACTAGACTAGAGGGAAAAATAAGTATATATTTAAGGAGGAGTCTTCTGCTCTAAAGATATCCTACTATATACTTATATAATCGCGGTAAGTAGCTACTAACTGCTAAATATAATAAGAAATATAAAGAATATATAGAAGTACGCTATTTTTAGTCGATATATCCCTCTAGAAGCTATCTTATAGCTCCTAAATAATTCTACTACTATATTTATAAGATCTTAAATATCTACTAGTCCTAAGGACTAGGTAAACCTTTTATAAGATTATAACGTAATTCACAAGCGAGCCGCCACCACAAGCGACCCGCCACCCTATCCAAAAACGCGTCTATGAATTAGCACTTAGTTAGTTCAACCACCCACTATGCCACCAACACGCTCTCGATCCTCTACAAATTTAATAGAGCAAGAGGGTAGGCTCTTATTAGCTATCTAGGCTTTTTAAAATCAAGAAATTACTAATATTTCCACTGCCGCCCGTATTTTTAACGTACCGCGTTCAACCCTTCGGGACCGCCTTAGTAGTATATAATACCGCGCGACTTCTCGCGCTAACTTAACTAAATTAACTATAACTGAGGAGGAATCTCTTTAGAAATAGATACTCTCTATAGATTCTCGTGGATTAGCCCCCCGGCCTACGATAGTATAAGAAATAGTAGATCTTCTTTTTCAATAACGTAGAACTACCCCGGTTATTTTAGTTGGTATTAATTGGGTTGTAAATTTCGTTAAACAGTATCCTACCTTTATATCCCGATTCTCGAGACGTTATAATTATAAGCGTGTAAAATATAAAGACCTAAAAATTATTAGAGAATAGTTTAATCTTATTTAAAAAACTATTATTTAGTATAGAATTGATCTAGACGATATTTATAACTTTAACGAGATAGGTTTTACTATAGGATTGACCGTAATAGTAAAGGTTATAACTAGATATAAATACTATAATCGGAGATTACTTTTATAACCCGGAAATCGTAAGTAGGTAACTATAATTAAATATATAAACGCGGTAGGATAGACCCTCCCTCTATATATTATTTTTAAAGGTAAGGTCTTCTTTAAATTATAGTTTAAAGGCCTTTCTAGTAATTAGCGGTTTAAAGTTAGTCTAAACGGCTAGACTTCTAATAAAATTAGACTTCGCTAGCTTTAAAAACTCTTTATACTATCGACTTTCTTATATATAGTAGGAAGGTATTGACTTTTAATACTCGATAGCTATAGAAGCTATTTAATCCCTTAATTCGACTAAATTTATAAGGAAAACGATATTATACTAATTTATATACTACTATATTCCTCTTACCTTTTATAATATCTCGATATTAGTTATTTTATAGTAGTAAAACGGTCGTACAGCCGGCTAGTTAAGATAAAAATACAGGGCGGGGTTAACTATATTAATAAATATAAATTCCTCGAAGTATACCCCTCCGTATAAATTAATACTTTAAAATCGGAGATAATTAAAAATAGCTTCTTAGTAGCTAGTTTAGTACCTTTTTCACCCGATTAGGTACTTTTAATATTTATCTTCGTACGCTACCCCCCCCCTAAGCCGGGGTAGCGATTTAAGCCGGAATTTTACCCCAAAAACCCCTTTCAATAGTAAAGATCTATGTCGATAGGCTTTGTTAATTAAAGCTTTACTTTATACCTAATCTCGAAGCCCAATAAGTCCTTCTAAACGTATATTAGACCAACTTATCAAAGGCTACTAGATTGCAATATATAGCGCTATTCTACTAGCGAAAGAAAACAAGGATTTATAGGATAAAAATGAGAAGAAGAAGCAAAAACGGACCCAATCTAAACGGTAGATATCCGCCGAAGAAGGCCTCTCCGTTTAGGAAGCTTCTCAATTAATTACTAAGATAGTAGAAGCATCGGAAGCACCTCCCCCCCCCCCCCCCCCAAGCGGAAGCTCTCAATCAGGGTTAGAACCACATCCACAGGCTGCACTAAGGTATAGTGGGTATAGAAAGACAGGATATAGGATCAATAGGTATCTAGATAAATGATTTCTTTTAGTTTAATTGATTTAATGGCGTTATGGTTGAAATAAATGCATTAAAAAACTAGATTGTTAGATGGGGTGGCGGGTCGCTTGTGGTGGCGGGTCGCTTGTGGTGGCGGCTCGCTTGTGAATTACGTTATAGGGAGTAACTTAGTAAGTCTATCTACTAGTATATCGGCTATAGCTACCTACCGAATTAAAATATAGTTAGTATTAACCCCTTAGTATAGCTAAAAGTTATAGATATTAATATAGCGAAGCTTTATTTATAATTATAGTTATTTATAAGTAAGTAAATTAACTATCTATTTATTATTATAATTAATAGTAAGGTCGGTCTTATAGTTAAGATTAACTATATAAAATAACCTTTCCTACTATATTACTAACTTTCTAGCTTTAGAAATAGTAAGTAGTAGTTTAGCTTTAATAGTCAAAATTATTATTATATACTACTTACTTACCTTCTAATTAATTACTATACTAAATAGTTTATATAAGAAACCTAAGCTTTTCCGATTAGTATAATTACTAAAGGAAGTATTACTAAAGAAGTAAAGTACTAATTAATTATATAAAGGGTAGTATTTAAGAGCTAGATATTATATATTATATAAATACTAGATTAAATAATTAATTACTTTATAATACTTAGGTCCTAGGTTAACTAGGAATTTAGCTAGATAATTAGTTACCTTTATTATATTAGGATAAGTAATAACTATAAGATAAAGGGCTAAGCTAAGCTTTTATTAATACTTATAGATTTATTCCTTTATTATAATCCTAGAGAATTTAGCTATTTTATTAATAGGAAGTAGAGTTTTATACTTATAATTACTAGTAAATCTATACTTAGTTACTATTAAAGAGATATAAGAATCCTAATATAACTAAAGTTTATAGTTTATAGTATCTTAGAGAATTCGGATCCTAAGAAACTAGCTTACTTTCCCTATTTTATAAAGCTCCTAGTACTATTTTAGTTTTTCTTTAAGTTAAAGTACTTCTTAGAGCTAAGATCGGTAGTAAATAATAATTATATTATTATAGGTAAAGAGGTAGGGATCTTTTAGAATATATATAAAGCCTAGCTTTTTAAAAATATATATTATTTCTTATTACTATAGGTATAGTAATTTCCTAAGACTATAGAGTACTTTATAAAGCCTCTATACTATTTTACCTTCTTAAAACCCTTTAGGTATTTAGATATAAATAATATTATAAGATTATTATTTAGAAATATATTTATAATATTTATTTAAATTATACTAAGGTTAAATACTATAATAAGTATAAAGATAGCTTATACTATTTATACTACTAATATAGCTATACGCTTTTTATTAGAATTAATATTCTATAAGTTACTATAAATATAGATCTATACTTTTAATTTTATAAGAAGGCTATTACTATTATATTTATAGGTAAAGACCTAGGTTAAAGGTAGTACCTATATTATCTAGTCTTAAGGATAGGGTTCTACTTTAAATATACTATATTACTTAATCGACTAGACTTCTAATCCTACTACTATAAGAAATCCCTTATAAAATAGATAATTAAATATATCTTTCTATATCTATAGTTTAGGAGGAAGGTTATCTTAGTAGTATTATAGTTTAGGGTATCCTAAGGATAGTATAGTTATAAAGGTAGAGGATACTATAGTATAGTTATCTTTAGTGTTATATATTAGATAGCTTACTATATTATAATCTTTATATAGTTTCTACTTTCGCTTCTTATAAATAATATTCAATAGGGTAATATCTCTATATATTATTCTTCTATACTACTATTATAGGAAGCTTTCTAGTATTTATAGAAGGGAAGATAATTATAATTAGAAGATTACTTACTATATAGTTACTAGCTATATAGTAGCTTTTTATATAATTATATAGCGATCTTAGCTATAATAGACTAGTCTATAAATTAGTCTATTAATTATAAGTCTTTATTAATACTTATATTCTCTTAGTACTCGAATTTATACCTAGAATAGTTATTTAGAGATAATGTTACGATTGGCATGTTTGTTTGTTTGTTTGTTTGTTTGTTTACTGTTTGCATTGTTTGCAAAGTGGCAGCTATATTCGCTAGCTATCTCCCACTTTG
>JAMAFK010000092.1:0-15050 GCA_023627375.1 Penicillium paneum
ATAAATTAGTATTAGCTAAGAGAAAAGGTAAGAAATAGAGATATATATCTCTAATAGATTTAGATAAATAATATAATCGCCGACGGATTAACAAAATACCTTCTATCCCAAAAGTATATTAAATTCCTAAACTAGCTAAATTTAAGACAATTACCTAATCGGGTAACTAAGTTTAATAATATTTAATTCCTTCCTATTTACTTACTTTTTATCCTATAATTGTAGCTTTTAACTAAGGTTAAAATCTGAAGGGGTATATTGGAATATATATATTCCGTGTTTTAACCGTTTGTTTACCTTATACTATTTATTTCATTTTATCTAATCAAAAAGTCATGAATTTATTTAATCAAAAGATCATGAAATTATCTGATCAATCATGATATTAAAATGATCTTAAAATTGCCGAGCTATCCGCGATGTTTGTTTACTATAAGAAAGCACTAAATTGTACTAAATATTAGATTAGATAAATTGACTATTCCTGACCTGAATATATACTTTGATCTCATGTTTTTGACCGCCTAGCTATTTATCTGTTTAAACACTAAGCATTTAACCCCTTGAGAGCATAAAACGAAGCATTGTGCCTAGTTTTACCGCCCTCCAATACCTATAATTGCAGCTTTTAACTAAGGTTAAAATCTGAAGGGGTATATTAGAATATATATATTCTATGTTTTGACTGTTTACTTATTTTATACTATTTACTTTGTTTTATTTTATCTGATCAAAAGTCATGAATTCATTTAATCAAAAGTCATGAATTCATTTGATCAAAAGATCATAAAATCATCTAATTAGTTATGATATTAAAATGATCTCAAAATTGCCGAGCTATCCGCGATGTTTGTTTGCTATAAGAAAGCACCAAATTGTACTGAATATTAGATTAGATAAATTGACTATTCCTGACCTAAATATATACTTTGATCTCATGTTTTGACCGCCTAGTTGTTTATCTGTTTAAATACTAAGTATTTGACCCCTCGAGAGCATAAAACGAAGCATTGTGCCTAGTTTTACCGCCCTCTAACAATATCTCTAATAGATTTAGATAAACAATATAATCGCCGACGGATTAATAAAATACCTTCTGTCCTAAAAGTATATTAAATTCCTAAATTAGTTAAATTTAAGATAATTACCTAATCGGGTAACTAAGATTAATAATATTTAGTTCCTTCCTATTTACTTGCTTTTTATCCTATAATTGTAGCTTTTAACTAAGGTTAAAATCTAAAGGGGTATATTAGAATATATATATTCTATATTTTGACTATTTACTTACTTTATACTGTTTATTTCATTTTATCTAATTAAAAGATTATAAAATCATCTAATTAGTTATAATATTAAAATGATCTTAAAATTACCGAGCTATCCGCGATGTTTGTTTACTATAAGAAAGCACTAAATTGTACTGAATATTAGATTAGATAAATTGACTATTCCTGACCTGAATATATACTTTAATCTTATGTTTTTGACCGCCTAGCTGTTTATCTGCTTAAATACTAAGTATTTTGACCCCTTGAGAGCATAAAACGAAGTATTGTGCCTAGTTTTACCGCCCTCTAATAACTCCTTTATTATAATCCCGGAGAATTTAGCTATTTTATTAATAGGAAGTAGTATTTTATACTTTTAACTACTAGTAAGTCTATACTTGGTTACTATTAAAGAGATATAAGAATCTTAGTATAACTAGAGTTTATAGTTTATAGTATCTCGGAGGATACGAATCCTAAGAAACTAGCTTACTTTCCCTATCTTATATAGCTCCTAGTACTATTTTAGTTCTTCTTTAAGTCGAAGTACTTCCTAGAGCTGAGATTAGTAGTAAATAATAATAATATTATTAATATAGAAGAAGATAATTATACTATTATAGGTAAAGAGGTAGGGGTCTTCTAGAATATATGTGAAGCCTAGCTTTTCGAGAATATATATTACTTCTTATTATTATAAGTATAGTAATTTCCTAAGACTATAGAGTACTTTATAAAGCCTCTATACTATTTTACCTTCTTAAAATCCTTCGGATATTTAGATATAAATAATATTATTAAGATTACTATTTAGGAATATATTTATAGTATCTATTTAAAATATACTAAGGTTAAATACTATAATAAGTATAAAGACGGCTTATACTATTTATACTACTAGTATAGCGGTATACTTTTTATTAGAATGAATATTCTATAAGTCGCTATAAATATAGATCTATACTTTTAATTTTATAAGAAAGCTATTACTATTATATTTATAGGTAAAGATCTAGATTAAAGGTAGTACCTATATCGCCTAGTCTTAAGGATAGGGTTCTACTTTAAATATACTATATTACTTAATTAATTAGACCTCTAGTCCTACTATTATAAGAAATCCCTTACGAAATAGATAATTAAGTATATCCTTCTATATCTATAGTTCGGGAGGAAGGTTATCTTAGTAGCGTTATAGTTTAGGGTATCCTAAGGATAGTATAGTTATAAAGGTAGAGAGTACTATAGTATAGTTATCTTTAGTACTATATATTAGATAGCTTACTATATTATAATCTTCGTATAGTTTCTACTTTCGCTTCCTATAAATAATATTTAATAAGGTAATATCTCTATATATTATTCTTCTATACTACTATTATAGGAAGCTTCCTAGTATTTATAGAAGGGGAGATAGTTAAAGTTAGGAGATTACTTACTATATAGTTACTAGCTATATAGTAGCTTTTTATATAACTATATAGTAATCTCTAGAGATCGCTTATTATATATTTACTAGCTATATAATAGCTTTTTATATAATTATATAGTAATCTTAGCTATAATAGACTAGTCTATAGATTAGTCTATTAATTATAAGTCTTTATTAATACTCGCGCTCTCTTAGTACTCGAATTTATACTTAGAATAGTTATTTAGGGGTAATAAGTAGGTATATTACTACTATTAATAGTATAACTACTAAAGGTAATATTCCTAGTAGTATTATCGATTCCTTAGGGTTAAAAGGTAGTAATCCTACTAGTATTATAGAGGGAGAAACGTAGTCGCTCTATATAAGTAGAATATCGACTAGGCTTTATAGAAGTAGTAGAAGAGAAGATATACTTAGTATTAATAATAGCGTTATATACTTACTTTATAGGTCTAGAGGGGGGTCTAAATTTCTATAGAAATTTAGATTATCTATTCTTCTACTAAAAACTATAGACTTTACTTTTCTAGTAAAAAGAAACTAGTCTTCTATTAGCTATCAGTACCCTACTTCTTATAATAAAGAAGTCTCCTTTAGTATCGCTTTTTCTTCTTCTTTATTTTATACTTCCTATATCTATATATTATTCTAGATAATTAGTATTATACTAGCCTAGTAAATTACTTACTTAAGTTCTATATCTAGTTTATCTTTATTAAATACTTCTATAAAGTTAATAACTAGGATCCTTAGTAGTTCTATTAGATAGTTTATAAAGTTAAGATTCTTATCGAAGGTAGCGTCCCGAATATATTTATAGCTATTTATATAGGGGAACTAGACCTTCTAGATATTACTTATATAAAATCCTATAATATACCTAATCTCCGCTCAGTTATATATTTTATCTAATAAAGGAATTCCCTATATCCTAATATAGGTATAGTACCTATAAACCCTAAGATATAATAGGTTAATTAGAATAAAGGTACCTATTCCTTATTAGTAGAATTCTTACTAAGGTATAATCTATTTATTAGAGTTCAATTTTATAGGTAATCTATTAATAATATAGATAGCTATTTATACTACTTTAGGCTAGAGATTCTTTAGAAGTTTTACTTCTTAAAGAAGTAGCTATACTTTAGTAATAATTATCCCCCTAGATCGCTTAGCGAAACTATTCTATTCTAGTATCCCGATAACTATTTATTAGGTAATAATCCCGTTTTCCTTTAGGAATTCTACTATTATATAATTAATTAATTCTTTATTATCGGAGTAGAATATATATATTAGTAGGCTAAACTAAGTATATATTTATAAGATAAATTTAATAATTACCTCTTAGTAACCGCTCTTCTTCTTATATATTAAGGCCTAGTAATATCGGATACTATTAATATAGAAGTATTATAATCTAGCGGCTAAGTAGAGCTATTAAGTAGGTCTAGTAGGTCTATATCTAAGCGAGAAGCGTTCGAGTTTATATTATTTATAAGGAAGGGACCTATAAAACCACTATATAGCCTCGTAGATTTCCTTTCCTCTCTATACTTATTATTTCGTTAGAAAATATACTTTATCTTTAAGATTAAATCCGGTAGGTAATATAATAATAAGTATTACTTTAAACCTTTTTTCCGAAGCTATACAACCGTATAGACTGTTATTATAATTAGTCCTAGTCTAGCTTTACCCTACCTATCCTAAAACTAACTAGAACAGACTAGCTAACGTATTTCACCACCGAGTGGCCCATCCCACCGAGTGGCCCACCCCATCCAACCCATTAAATTCAAATACATTTATCCCAACCAGAACGCCATTAAATTAAATCAACTAACTAATTGGTCTATCTGGACATGTTTCTCTTCTGTACCCTGGCAACCTGCATATTCCACACCCCCGGGGAGGCCGTGTACGTGGCTGGATAGCCGATTCTCTAGGTATACCGGGGCCGGGGAGAGGTACTTCAGTTGCTTCCTATTGCTATATAATTAATGTAGAGGCTTCTTGAACTAAAAGGCCTTCTTCGGCGGGTATATACCTCCGAGATCTAGTACGCTTTTACTTCTACTTCTCGTTAGCAGCGCGTAAATCGCATACTTCTTTCTTAAGAAAAGCGGTAGATTGTATAGTGATTTAGTAGGCCTTTAAAACCTAGTTAATCGCCGAATTTAGTAGGCTCGGAGGGCTTCTTAATCTCGAACGAAGTAATACTTTAATTAATATAGCTTGCTTTTATAATTAGACGTAGTTTAAGGGCGTTTTTGGGTCCTAATCGCTCCCCCTACTCGGAGGGGGGGTAGGGGTTCGAAGATAAATATTTAGCTTTAAGATTACTCGATCGGGTATAAAAGGTATTAAACTAGCTACTCTAAAGCTAGTTTTAATAGTATCCGATTAAAAAGCTTTAATTCGTATAAGGGGGTATATTTCGAGGAAGTTAAGTTTATTAATATAGTTAATCCGGGTCCGTATCTTAGATTTAACTATCCGACTATATAAGCGTTTTAGTACCGTAAAATAGCCGATATTAAGAGGTTATAAAAGATAAGATAAATATACTAGTATATAAATTAGTATAATACAATTTTACTCGTAAATTTCGTTAAACTTTAGCGTTAAATAACTTCTATAGCCGTTAAGTATTAAAAGCCAATATACTCCTTTTATATATAAAGAAGTACTAGGAATAAAGAGCTTCTAAAGCTAACGAAGTCCAATTTTATTAGAGGTCTAGCCGTTAGGACTAACTTCGAAGCACTAATCCTCCGGAAGGCCGTCGAACTAAGATTTAATAAAGACTTTACCTTTAAAAATCACATATAGAGGAAGCGCCTACCCTACCGCGTTTATATATTCGACTACTATTATCTATTTACGATTTCTAGGCTATAAAACCGGCCTCCGACCGTAGTATTTACTCCTTATAATAACCCTCGTAGTTACAGTTAACCCTATTATAAGACCGGTCTTATTAAAGTTATAAACGTCGTTAGGATCGATCCTAAATTAAAGGATAGTTCTTTAAATAAGATCGAACTACTCCCTAATAATTTTAGGGTCTTTATATTTCGTACGCTTATAGTTATATCGTTTCGAGAATTAGGAGGAGAGGAGAGGATATCGTTTTATAAATTTTATAACCCAATTTTAGCTAACCGAAAGACCTAGGGTAGTTCTATACTTTTTAAGAAGAAGATCTACTATTTCTCGTACTATAGAGGGCCGGGGGGCTACTCCACAAGAATCTATAGAGAGAATCTATTTTTAAAGAGATTCCTCTTCGATTTTTATTAATTTAGAGTAATTAGCGCGTAAAGTCGCGCGAGATTATATTCTATCAATTCGGTAGCGAAGAGTTATACGTAGTATATCAAAACAGCGCGCTATTTCACGAATTAAAGAGATTTCTTGATTCTTAAGAGCTTAGATAGCTAGTAAGATTCTACCCTCTTACTCTATAGAATTTCTAGAGCGTTAAGAGCGAATTGGTAGTATAGTAGGTGGTTAAAAAAGAAGGGCTTAAATTAATCGACGCGTTTTGGATAGGGTGGGCCACTCGGTGGGATGGGCCACTCGGTAGGATGGGCCACTCGGTGGGATGGGCCACTCGGTGGTGAAATACGTTATAGTTCTACTAAGATAGATCGCCGCGATCGGTAAGGGTAAATAACCTATAGTACTAGATTGCTTTATAGAAGAAGCTACTTACCTTAAAATCCCGACTCCTTATTAGAATATAGGATCTAATTAAAAGTATTAAACGTAAAGGCCCTAAAGAGGGTCTTTCTATCTATAATATTCTAAATATAACTCCTAGTAAGGATCGTTTCCTTAAGCTAGCTAACTAGTATTATATACTTAAAGAAGAAAACTAGATAATAAATAAAGAAATATATATTATAATGTTACGATTGGCATATTTGCTTGTTTGTTTGTTTGCTTACTGTTTGTATTGTTTGCAAAGTGGCAGCTATATTAACTAGCTATCTCCCACTTTATAACTTGCTTCTTCTTTCTCTCTATCTTAGTTATTTTGAATTGATGCACTCTTTCATCTTTACAAGACCTGGCACGTTACATAATAACTAAGATCCTTGCTACGCAGTCCTGTAGTAAGTAGTAGCACTTCCGCTTTCGTATACCGTACAGAAGTCTTATAGCGAGTACATTCTCGGTCGAAGTATCTTTTCTCTATTAGACAGTCCGGTAACGCGGTAGACCTTAGGTTGCGAGCTAGAGACTAGACTACTCCAGGACGATTAAGTAAGCCATATACGAGAGACTTATTCGGACCCTCCTATCTAGAACCCTAAACTTTTTCTTTTTTCGTGAAACTAAATTCTTAAATCCACCTTTTTTCTTCTTCTTTTCGAAACGCCTAGGCCACGGTTCTAGTACAATTTTTTAACCTTACTCCCTTCCCTCGATCCTCGTTAAAATGGATTAATAATAATAACTTCGCGCCGAACTTAGCGTAGAATTCGCCGCTATAATCGAGACCCTTTGTAGTAAAATCCGAAGCCTTTAAGCGTAGATTTAATAACTACCTACCCCCTAAGTAAGACGTCTAAAGTCTTCGCTTCTAGACCTAGAGAAGTTTACCGGTTAGTTAGTTAAATACGATATATAGGACACTACTATTTGTATAAAACTCGCTATCGATAGACTAGTAATCGGAGATTTAATAGCCCAGTTCTATTATATTTATCTCAACCTCGTAAGCTAAGTTTAGGCTATAGTCCTACCCTAGCTCGCTATCGTATATAATTCTAGCGTATATAATTTTAATACAATTCTTAATTAACTCTATTGCGTTTACGATAATCCTAATAAGATTTAAGAAGCCGAAGATCGTCTCCTTTCGATTAAGTAGGAAACCGATTCGATCCCTACTTATATTGCTAAGTTCGAAAGAGTTCTCTACGAAGCTAAAGGTTAAGAATAGCCCGACGTTACAAAAATCTCCGCTTTCTATAAAGGCCTTAATAATTCACTCCGCAGCCGCCTTTCTCAATAACTAAATCTTCTATATACTTACCCGGAATTCATTAAGATTATCTAATAACTAGCTGGTTATTCGTTCTCTGCTAATTCTAATTCTAACGTAATAAATTCTACGTATAATAATTCTAGTAATAATAACCATAACAATAGCGACCGTATAGATCTCGCAGTCGGCTCGCTAGCTATTAACTCGATTAATCCAGATCTAATTACTCTAGAAGCTAATAACGAAGATAATTTTGATTACAATACTACTATTACTAGTCTAGTATCTAGGGACTAGATGGAATTTTACGCGGGGGATATATTACGATTAGTATATTTACTTGTTTATTTGTTTACTTACTATTTGTATTATTTGCAAAGTGGCAGCTATATTAACTAGCTATCTCCTACTTTATAACTTGCTTCTTCTTTCTTTCTATCTTAGTTATTTTGAATTGATGTACTCTTTCATCTTTGCAAGACCTGGCACGTCACATATAATCGGAGAAAGCTTAAAGTCTAAGGAAGTTATTAAGCGACTTATAGTAGAATATAATTAATTTATAATAGAATATAAGTAACTTATAATAGAATAGGACTATCTTATTAAAGAATAAAACTAAGCTATAATAAAATAAGATAAAGTAATTATCTATTAGGATATTACTATATAAGAATATAGCTGTTACGATTGGCATGTTTATTTGTTTGTTTGTTTACTGTTTACATTGTTTTCAAAGTGGCAGCTATATTTGCTAGCTATCTCCCACTTTACAACTTGCTTCTTCTCTCTCTCTATCTTAGTTATTTTAAATTAATACACTCTTTCATCTCTATAAGATCTGGCACGTCACATGATAACTAAGATCCTTACTATATAGTCCTATAGTAAGTAGTGGTACTTCCGCTTTCGCATACCGTATAGAAGTCTCATAGCGAGTATATTCTCGGTCAAAGTATCTTTTCTCTATTAGACAGTCCGGTGACGCGGCAGACCTCAGGTTACAAGCTAGAGACTAGACTGCTCCGGGACGATTAAGTAAGCCGTATATAAGAGACTTATTCAGACCCTCCTATCCAGAACCCTGAATTTTTTCTTTTTCTTTGTAAAACTGAATTCTTAAATCCACCTTTTCTCTTCTTCTTTTCGAAACACCTAGGCCATAGTTCCAGTGTAATTTTTTAACCTTACTCCCTTTCCTCGATCCTCATTAAAATAGATTAATAATAATAACTTCGCGCTAAACTTAGCGCCGAATTCACCGCTATAATCGAGACCCTTTACAGTAAAATCCGAAATCTTTAACAGATACTCTAATAGTAAGTATAGGTTTAATAACTACCTATCCCCCAAGTAAGACGTCTAAAGTCTTCGCTTCTAGACCCAGAGAAATTTACTAGTCAGTCAGTTAAATACAATACGTAGGACGCTACTATTCGTATAAAACTCGCTATCGATAGATTAGCGATCGGAGATTTAATAGCCTAGTTCTATTACGTTTATCTTAACCTTATAAGCTAAGTTTAGGCTATAGTCCTACCCCAGCTCGCTATTATACGTGATTCCAATATATACGATTTTAATATAATTCTCAATCAACTCTACCGCGTTTACAATAATCCTAATAAGATTTAAGAAGCCGAAGATTATCTCCTTTCGATCAAGTAAGAAACCGATTCGATCCCCGCTTATATCGCTAAGTTCGAAAGAGTTCTCTATAAAGCCAAAGGTTAAGAATAGCCTAACGTTATAAAGATCTCTACTTTCTATAAAGGCCTTAATAATTCACTCTACAGCCGCCTTTCTTAATAACTAAATCTTCTACGTACTTACCCGGAATTTATTAAGATTATCTAATAACTGGCTGGTTATTTATTCTCTACTAATTCTAACATAACAAATCCTACGTATAATAATTCTTATAATAATAATGGCGACTATATAGACCTTACGGTCGGCTTACTAGCTATTAACTCGATTAATCCAGATCTAGTTGCTCTAGAAGCTGATAACGAAGATGATTTTGATTATAACGCTACTATTGCTAGTCTAGCATCTAGGGACTAGATAGAATTTCGCGCGGGGGATATATTACGATTAGCATGTTTGTTTATTTATTTGTTTACTGTTTGCATTGTTTGCAAAGTAGTAGCTATATTCGCTAGCTATCTCCTACTTTATAACTTGCTTCTTCTCTCTCTCTATCTTAGTTATTTTGAATTAATACACTCTTTCATCTCTGCAAGATCTGGCACGTCACAATAGCGACCTAGCCTATTATCTCCTAAACCTCTAGAATAAACTAAACTAAACTAGAAGTAATATAACGTAATCGGTAAGCGAGTGGATCAGACAAGCGAGTGGATCAGACAAGCGAGTGGATTAGGTAATGCAACCCATTGAATTCAAATGCATTTATCTCGACCATAACGCTATTAAATTAAATAAACTAAAATCATCATCTATCTGGATATGTCTCTCTTCTATGTCCTGGCTGCCTATATATTCTATACGCTCGCCCGGCCCGGGGAGGTGGTTGTAAACCTTCCGAAACCTGCTCACGATAGTTGTTGATACGTGCTACTTGGGCCTTAAATGGCTCTGACTGTAGCTTACGAACCTCCTGAACTGAGAGATCTCCTTTATAGACTATTGTTCTTATAGATCGGGTCTGCTTTTGCTTCTGCTTCTCGTTAGTAGCGCGTAAATTGCTTACTTCTTTCTTAAGAAAAGTGGTAGATTGTATAGTGATTTAGTAGGCCTTTAAAACCTAGTTAATTGCCGAATTTAGTGGGCTCGGAGGGCTTCTTGATCTTAAACGAAGTAATGCTTTGATTGATATAGCTTACTTTTGTAATTGGATGTAGTTCGAGGGCGTTTTTAGGTCCTAATCGCTACCCTAGCTGGAAGGGGGGGTTGGGGTTCGAAGCCGGATATTTAGTTTTAAAAATACCCGATTAGGTAAAAAGGGTACTAAACTAGCTGCTAAGAAGCTATTCTTGATTGTCTCTGGTTTAAAAGCTTTAATTTGTATAGAAGGGTATACTTCGAGAAAGTTAAGTTTATTAATATAGTTGATCCTATTCCGCATTTTCGTTTTAACTAACCGACTATACGATCGTTTTAGGACTATAAAATAGCCGATATTAAGTGGTTATAAAAGGTAAGAGGAATATAGTGGTATATAAATTGGTATAATATCGTTTTCCTTATAAATTTGGTCGAATTAAGGGGTTAAATAGCTTCTATGGCCGTTAAGTACTAATAGTCGATACCTTTCCTTTGTATATAATAAAGTCGAAGGAATAAAGAGCTTTTAAAGCTAGCGAAGCCTAATTTTATTAGAAGTCTAACTATTTGGACTTACTTTAAAGCGCTAATCCCCTAGGAGGCTATTGAACTAAGATTTAATAAAGACTTTACCTTTAAAAATTATATACGGAGGAAGCGCCTACCTAGAAGTATTTATATATTTAATTGTGGTTACCTACTCGCGATTTCTAGGTTATAAAAGTAATCTCCGACTGTAGTATTTACTTCTAGTTATAACCTTTGCCGTTACAGTTAATCCTATAGTAAAACCTATCTTATCGAAGTTATAAATATTATCCGGATCGATTCTATATTAGAGAATAGTTTTTTAAACTAGATTAAACCACTCCCTAATGATTTTAGGGTCTTTGTATTTCGTACACTTATAATTATATCGTTTTGAGAATCAGGAGGAAAGGAAAGGACGCCGTTTTATAAAGTTATATACCTATTTCTCGCTAACTGAAAGAACTAGGGTAGTTCTATACTATTAAAGAAGAAGATTAGCCATTTCTCGAACTATAGAAGGATAGGGAGTAGCTCTATATAGATCTATAGAGAGAACCTATTTTTAAAGAGATTCCTTCTCTATTTCTATTAATTTATAGTTATTAGCGTGAGATTTAGCGCGATTTTTAATACCGGTAAGGCGGTTCCGTAAGGAAGAGAAGGGGATATTAAATCGGTGTACTACTTTACGTATTAAAGAGATTTCTTTATTTTAAAAAGCCTAAATAGCTAATAAGATCCTACCCTCTTACTCTGTTGAATTTATAGAGGATCGGGAGCGAATTGGTGGCATAGTGGGTGGTTGAATTAACTAAGTGCTAATTGATAGACGCGTTTTGCATTGCCTGATCCACTCGCTTGTCTGATCCACTCGCTTACCAATTACGTTACTAAGTATAGGAGTTACTCTTTAAAAATTAATAAAGATACCTAATATACTAATACTAAAGGATAGTAAGGAAATTCGCTTCGAAATATAGGAAACTATAATTTACTAGAAATTTAAAGTAAATACTAATTATTATCCTCTCCCTATCTATTAGAAGCTCTATATTTAGAGCTATTATAAAGGAAAAGCTTAAGTATATATTATACTATAAATAAGTATAATATTAACTAACCTATATACTAATACTAAGGATATTATTATCTATCTCTATACTATCTTTACGAATCCTAACTATTATATAGAGGTATATACTACTTATTATAAGCTTAAGATAAAGCTTAAAGATAACTTTACCGACTTCCTAGTAGAGTTTATATAGCTTACTAAGGAGGCTACTATTAAAGAGAATTAGAAGTAAGATCTCTACTTAAAATTACTATACCTACTATAGAGTTAAATTATATAGGTAATTAATTAGGATATAATAGTATTTAATACTTTTACCTAGAGTTACTAAAGTATAGTATATAAGATTAGTCTCTAATAAGAAGCGAAATCTATATAAATATATATAGCTATATTATTCGGTAACGGATCCAGTATAACTACTAGTACTACTAGTTAGTTATATATACTATATATAAAAAGGGAGGGAGCTATACCTAGACTTTTAGCCTTAGAGTATAATAACCTAATAAAGGAAGGATAATACTTCTACTATAAGAAAAAGGGTTATATAACTTTTAAATATCTAAAGAAGAAATCTAATACTACTATAGGAGTAGCTACTACTACTACTTAACCCTATATATAGTCCCGCGTTACTAAGATCGAAGAACTAGAAGATAATATAGACTAGGGAAAAGCTACTATCTAGGAGAAATCTTAATCCTAGGTAGGAAATAGGTATTACTATATATACTAGATCTATATAAGCTTTTAGAAGGTCTATAGGATAGCTTAGTATTTAATATAAGATTAATTTATAATAGATATTCCTTTACGATCTTAGTATTAGTAGATACTTAAGTAGATAGCTTAGTTTTTATTAATAAAGAGCTAGTTATATTACTAGGTAAGAAATTCGGACTATATACTTATAAATTAGACCGCGAATATCCGGTTAGAGGATTCGATAGTTAGTTATCCCGACCGATTATATATATAGTTCTTCTCTATAAATATAGATAATCGAGCCTACTAGTAGGTACCTATATTAGTAGCTAATTTAGATAGATATAACCTAATTATCGGATATATATAGTTTACCGAGAATAATATCCTTCTAGACTACTAGTAGTATTATATAATCTAGCCGGATAAGAATATCCTATTTAATAAGGTAGCTAGTTAGTTAGCGGTACTAGTACCTATAATAATCTTAAAATGAATAGTATAAATTGAACTAGAATATTAGAAGGATATAGAGTAGTATAATCGCTTAATAATAAAGGAGTTCTCTAATAATCCTTAAACGAACCTAAAGACTTAAAAACTATACCTAGTAGTATAAGTATATTAGTATAGATATTAGTAGATAGAGGAATATTATAAGATAATATAGAACTTTAATAATAAGATCGTACTAGTACCTATATAAATAGAATTATTAATAGAAATACTAAAAGAAACTCTTCTACCGATCGATATTAGTATTATTAGTCGGGTAGGGTTTAACTATCTACGAATAAGAATAGTAATCGATAAGGATATCGAGGTTTTTTAAACCTCCTTTATAAGATCGATTATATTATTAATATTAAGTCTACTATTATAAAGGATATAGAACTTAATAAAATAAAACGTATACTTCTATAGGAGTACTATAATCTTATAGAAGTATTCTTAAAGAGAAAGTCTAATAAATTACTACTATACTATCTAGGAGTAGATTATAATATTATCCTAGAAGTAGAAGTATAACTAGGTTACTACCTACTATATAAACTATTATTAGATAAGCTAAAGGCTATAAAGTAGTATATCTTAGAAAATCTTAAGAAAGGGTTTATTATACTAAGCTTAGTACTATATATATTACCGATTCTAATAGTAAAGAAACCTAGTAGTAGTCTATATTTCTATATAGATTTCCGAAGATTAAATATAATTATAAGGAAAGATTATTATCTACTCCCTCTAATTAATAAGGTACTATAGTAAATAAGTAAGGTAAAGTTCTTTATAAAGTTAGATATCTATTAAGGTTTCTATTAGATTAGATTAATACTAGCTACTAAGGACCTAATAATATTTTATACCCAGTATAGATCCTTTAAATATAAAGTAACCCCGTTCGGACTTATAAATAGTCCTATAATATTCTAATAGTTTATAAATACTATTCTTAGAGATTATATAGAAAACTATATTATAGCGTTTATAGATAATATTATAATCTATAGCGAGATATTTAAAGAATATAAGAGATATATTAGGGAAGTTCTTAAATAATTATAGAAGGTAGGATTATAAGTTATACTATCTAAGTATAAATTCTCTATATAAAGGACTAAGTTCTTAGGCTTTATTATTAGTACTAAGGGAATTATAGTTAGCCTAGAAAAGATTATAGTAATCTAGAATTAGAAGATACTATTAATAATTAAAGGTATATAGTCCTTTTTAGGATTCTATAATTTCTACTAACAATTTATTAAGGATTATAGTTTCCTTTTAAAGCTATTATATTACCTAATAAGATATAATATAGTATATAAGTAGATATAGTAGTATAAGTAGGTATTCTAGTAATTAAAGTATAAGTTAACTACTATACCTATCCTATAATACTATAACCTAGGTCTTTAAACCTATATAGAAATAGATACCTTAAATAGAGTTATTGGTACTATACTCTTTTAATATTATAAAATTAATAACTTCTAGTATCTAGTTACCTTCTTCTTAAAAATAATATAACCTATAGAGCTAAATTATAAGATTCGGGATAAAGAACTTCTTATAATTATTTATATACTCTAGGAATAGTATCCAGAACTAAAGGACCTTTCCTAGAAGGAATACTTTAAGATCCTTATAGATTATTAATCTTTTAAATATTTTATAATAGTATAATAAATAAACTAATAATAAATATAATAGAGTAAGTTCCTTTTATAGTTCTATTTC
>JAMAFK010000093.1:0-13228 GCA_023627375.1 Penicillium paneum
GATGGTAGATGATCCGCGGTGCTTGTGAGTGGTGCGATAGTGGGTACGGTAAAGTAGGTTGAGTGTACTGGCTGTATTTTCAAAATCACGGACAGCGATACGTGTACTAGTGGAGGTTTAGATGGAGAAGGAACACTTCTTATGATATCTGCTGGCCTCATCAATCATTCCACACTAAATATGCCGCCAGATTCTTCATTTGCTACAGTCGAATTGTGGATCCAAGACAAGCTCCCAGGATATGCTTCTCTTGTTCTAGGAGCGATCAAAATGTCCTCCGCGGTACCGCCTCTATTCTGATAAGATCATGGTAAAGCGCTGAGGATTCCTCGTAGAGCTGTGATGGATCGTTGGTGCTTGGGCCAGCTGGCCGAAAAGGCACAATGTGAGGTCGCTGACTAAATACCGGAACTACTAACTAACATAATCAGGCCCTAACAGAGAAGTTTCTCGATATGTAGGAAATAAGAAGAGTATCCTAGGAGGTGCATTGTTCATCCTGGGAGTTTCCTTCGCTGCTGTTAGGGATATACATGAAGCAAACGGGATGTGTAGAGATATGATCTGTGTCGGGGTCTGAAGACTGGCATGCCGGAGGATATGGTTGAGACGCTCCGAGGTCTCTGTACCAATAGCTTTTATCCCAGCTGTACGAAACCTTCAACTAATTGGTCTTCAGTAGATTGGCAACCGTTACAGTACCTAGATCATGTCATTTGGTGCTGTTCTTTCAGTTTTACTGGGCTAAGTCTAGATCTTCTTTTGAATGTCGTAGATTCCCAATTCTTGCACCCTCATAAAGTCCATCTCTAGGATCGCTAGTCGATTCCTACGTCGGCAGGCAGGGGGAAACTGATGCTTGGCCGGCGACCGCAAGTGTTGGTTAAGCTTCTCCCCTCCCACGTATCTCGCCTTTGCCAGGTTCTTGATTCAAAAACGCTCAACTTAGTCACATTACTTTCATCCATTTATTGCCGTCACCTTGAAACCGATAAGAAGCATCTGAGCAGCACATTGTGTCTCCCTTTCCACTGAAATCCATCGCCCAATATCATGGTATGAACAGCTGAAATGAGATGAGCCTTCCGAATCCTGACAACATTGAGCAGATTTCCATTCTCGACTGCCCAACAGAAATCCTTCAGATCATAGCAAGCACCCTAGAGGGAGGCGACATTTCTGCTCTTGCTCGGACAAACTCAATCCTCTATCCCAAGCTACGCCTAGCCCTGATCAAATATAATATCAGGTACCGAAACAGTTCTGCGCTTCACTGGGCCGCCGAAAAAAACAATTGCGCCTTTGCAGAGACCTTGCTTTCTTACCGGGCCGACGTGAATGCGCTGCACGATGGTTTCTCTCCCCTCATGACGGCCGCGAAGTATGGCTCGGAGCTGGTTACCAATCTTTTGCTGCGTAATAAAAATTTGCACGTGAATAGGAGGAACGCAGATGGCGAGGGTGCTCTGTGGTACAGTGTGGTGAAAGGGTCACCTGCTGTTTTGAACCAGCTCCTTCAACACCCTAGTGTCAAGATCGATCTTCCAAACCACGAGGGTCAAACAGTGCTCTGGCTTGCCGTGTTTAGAGGTAAGAGAGACCTGGTGAGCCTGCTACTCTCAAGAGGCGCCAATCCCAATACCATGGACCGATACGGAATGTCGCCATGGATCCAGTCATGCGCCAGGCGCGATGAATCCGTCAAATATCTGCTCCTCGATCACATGAAAGCTGTTTCCCCTGAGATATTTTAGTGTACGATGTATTTGCCGAAAATGGGAAATCGATATGCGAGGACAGCTCTTCCTACGGACAAAGCCAAGTTCAGCTACGAAAAAGCGGGTGAGATTTGCCCATGTCTAACTATTTTCAACCACTTCGTTAGTGTAATATGGACAATAGATAGCTGTATTTCAAAAAAGCCCCTGCAAATGATCTCAAATGGGGCTGCGGATTACCTCCAAATTCTGTACCATCTGCAGTATAAACGTATAGTACCTTCAAGCGTGTCTTCTCACCAGCCGAACGGTAAGAGGTTCGGATTCTCGCCGCATTTACGCATCACCTTTACGCATCACCACGATTATATGCGGTTGTATAACTCTAGCTTGTGGCGAGTAGTTTTGTTGGCCGTATTCACCAGTATTTCCAGTTTGCTCTTATCTCCTAATGGCTCAAACAATTTGCTCTGATTGATCAGTATATGGCGTCGAGGGCTGGTAGGTCAAGGCTTTCGCGTAGCAGCTTTTCCGGTGAATTGAATCGCTTCAGCTCTTCAGGTAGATTTTTTTATCTCGGTGCTCCATGTATCGTAAAGAATTCTTCATGATCAGCCTTTCTGCCACCTCGGCTAGGGCAAACAGCTTTGTAGCGCATTGATTTGGGAACTATGCCCCACTCCCGCTGCGATATAGCCAACTATCAAAATCTCATGCTTATGGCCCGCTAGTTATGCTCAGATATCTAGTCACCGATTCTGACGCCACCGAGTTCCGTAAGTAGAATAATATCGACACTGAAAGCAGCGAGTGCTCCGCGCAGATATTGAATTCCTCCGAGGACCAGGTATAAGCACCGCTTGCTTTCTCGCGTCAACCGTTGAGAGTAGTAATAATAAGGTAGTTTGAAAGATTAGACGGTATAGGAATTGTGTGGGGACCATGCTACCTTATACGAGCTTTCAGAAAGTTTTAGTGCGGCGTGTGGTAAGCATGTACCACAGTTCGCTCCCAGGAGAGCCGCTCCCGCTCCTAGAGTACTTAGCTCTTGACCTTGCAGTATCTGTACATATCAGCTAGGACTGCCGTTTTGCTGTCGACTTATCATTTAAGCACAGAGCTACGGCTTTCTAAATACTGTTCAAGGGCTTGAGGCATGCTCATGTGGCAGGGTACATAGCTAGCTCTCGCACTGCATTCGATGGAGGTAAGAATAGATCCTACGTTTGCAAAAGTGTGTGAATGGGCACATAGCATAAGAGCAATCACTTGACCCGTTAAAAAGAAGCATATTTGGACAGAAAGGCAACCTAGTGTAGCTTTGTACATAGACATATGGCCAGGACGTATTGTCTAATCTGTGAGATGTTCGTTTGCTTCTAAGATGGGCTCTCGTGAGAGACACAACTCTAGGGCCAAATGGAGTAACAATAATTTCTATGAGTTACGTGAGACGATTAACGGATAAAACATGGAAAGCTACTCGAGTTCGTAAGGGTTCCCCCGAAATGGGACAGTGAATTTCTCTGCAACCGCCCTTGCCAACGGTCGTTTACCGCTGTAATGCTCTCCGAAAATAAACATCGAGCTTTCTCTGTGTGGCCATCATTTGAGGACTCCCAAGAGACTCATTCATTTTGCCAAGTTCCCCTTTGCCGCCATGTCCTAGAGTACTATATTCATTGAAGGTGGCAAATTCTGGCCTTGGGGTTGACTGAACAACTCGAAGGCAAGTAAAACCATGTCCCTTTTAGCCAGAAGCATAGTGAATGGACCCTGTGGAGTGTCTTGGTCGTATAGAGCAGCGCTGCGGACCTCGTCCTCAGTGAACCAGCAATGATCGAGGTGCTCATCACTGATCTTGACAGAACTTTGGCCGACTGGCTGTTGAATCTCGCTGGACCAGATTCGTTGCGCCATCGTCTTTTCGTTTTTGATCTTCTCTCCGTTGTCCCGCGTCACTTCATGGTCGATGGCGATGAATCCGAGAGGGCGCATGAGGACTTGATTGCCAGTCTTTCTATCTCTGTGATAGAAAGAACACGTGAAAGCATTGCCTGCAAATTCCAAAGGCCGGATTTGCGTCTCCTCCCAACTTTCTCGGGCCGCGGAATGGAGGATAGTCGGGTCCTCCTTATCTGGAGTTCCTCCTCCTGACTCCCAGGTATTACCCCATGAGCTTTCCTTGCCGTTTCGCTTGATCAATAAAACTCTTAGCTTGGATGGGCTATCGGGGTGATAGGAAAACACGACAGCCATAGCTGCGAAGCGTTGAATGCCGGGATACAGTTCTTCCAGACCATCGAGAGAAATATTGACATTGGCCGCATCGATCCGCTCGGGAGCGGAGTGGTACTTGAAAGGGGTACCGGCGTTGTTTCTTGCGGTCGACATAGCTGAGTATGGGAAAAGATTTTGGACCTTGGAAGGCAGTCATGCCATGACACTTATATGTTGCCACCTAGGTCTCTTCCAGCCCGCAATTTGATCGATATATGATATTACGTGAGATCAAAACTATGTTGCCTAGCCCCCTATGATATGCATGCTTGGATTTCCGGGACCAGAATTGTTCTACGACTCAAAAGCATTATGGAGAAATGTATCTTGACCTCGTTGGTATCACAGGGTAAGGGGTTTACAATGGTGGGATACACCGTGAAGACCCTGCATATGACTCGCCGAATCAGTAGCGAGATTTCCGGGGCTGAATTCTAGAAAATAATTCCTATAATAAATTATGTTTTGCATGTGCAATTTCGTACCCAATCAGCGGGTATTGACGACTGTCTGTTCTACGCTCTCATAAACGCAACCTATTTAGAACAACCATCCCCCAGCGCGCTCAGGGATTTGACGGCTTCATATAGAGACTATCGTTCGGCTAACCTTTCTAAGCAATGCTCATTCTCGGGCACTCCGAGAATCTCCATGTGCAGGGAACCTTAATACGAAAAGTCATTCCTTGTAACTCGAAATGGCGCCAAAAAAATACAACGGAGAAAATTATCCCTATAAGTGAGATCGGCATGCAGCCATTGTGAGCTCTCGGGCACTCAGTCAGTTATCCAATGAAAGCTGCATGTAAGTTTAAATTATTTTTATTTACCCGACGCAGCCTTTTTTATCAGAGAGCCCGTGATCCTGTGACCTCGTGACTCTAAGCAGTTACCTAGACCAGTATGATTGTGCAGAGAGGGGAACCCTGCGTCTTGGAATTGACGTGCTAAGGCTATCAATCCCACCAGACCATCTAGAAAAGATAAAATGTCCGAGCTCACAAAACGAGTTACAGCGCTTCGTATTTTGAAAGGGGTGGTTATAAAGTTGCTTTTGTCTGTAATTGCTTGATGACGAGCCCTTTATCACCATTTTATGAGCATACTCAGCAGGAGCCTAGATTTGGTAGGAATTATTCTCTGTGTTTGGTTTTTGTTATCGGATTGCGCGGAAGAGATGAGGACAACTCTTGGTCGGTCTGAGCTTCCCAAATTTCCCAGATGACCTCGTGAAGCGTAGCTGATATAAGCAGGTGGGGCTCCCATCACCACGTGATGGATTTTCGCGCGGGGCAGTCGAAAAACTAACCTTGCTGCCCGACAGGCCTTTAGGCAGATCAGAATCAGTAATCGTGCCATACGTTCTCCAAAGCCTCCACGGGTCAATATCTGCCACCTAATAAACATAATCGCATTATTTGGTGAGTGTCTCGAAATCAACTGCTTTTGGTTTGCGGTGACACGGAGGATACAAAATTTGTGTCTTATAATTTCTAGCATTTTGGAGGTATGTTGCCGGCGCCGTTCTCACGATAAGGGCTTACACGTTCTCATAAGTTCATCGTCTCGTACTTTCCACATGAGTCTGCCCAACAGCGACGAGATCCTCCAGAAAACCCTAGAACATGTTGAACACACGGTTGTGGAGGAGTTGAAAACCTGGCTGGAAGCAAATCCACACGCGGTATGGAAGCAGTCTCCTCGGTTCAAACTCGTAGAGCAATGTTCGGAAATTGAATTACGGGAAATCCTCAGGCAGCTCGCGCAGGTCAGTCCGTGTTGTATTTCTAATATAGACTTCATGCTGATAAATGCAGAACTCCAACGTTGCTGCTTTTCGGACATCACACTCAGGCTGGGAGGTGAAAGAAGGAGAGCTCATTCCCATATCTCACAGTGACGGCTGTATAATTCGATATGGGGACAGAACGTATCCTCTGGCCAATGGAACAAAGATGTGCATATCAAAGAAAGTTCGCGTGGAGATCCCCGAGGGCAATGTTTTGTATTTAGTATGGAAGGTTAAGAATTCGAGTCACTGAGAATCTGCAATCAAAATCCAGCTAGTTATTTTGAACAAGCGGTACATTTTGTTCGAAAGAATACAAGTGGGGGAAGAAAGAGTACTGCGGATCAACGAACTCGAGATCGGTCATATCAAGCAAGGGAGCAACAAAATCGAGTTCCGTTAAATCAAGGACATGCTCATTATTCGATATAGAACATTGCGGGCCAACGAAATCAAGAGCAGCGAGGTCAAGAAGTGTTCCTTCAACTTGGGGTGATTGTGGAGGGACGAAATTCATTGTTGCCGTTTCGACAAACCTCTCTTGGGTGGGGTTTGCAGAGCATGCAGCCGACACTAGCGTGTTGAACCGGGACGGAACTTCATTGCTGACTGATCCTTGTGTGTTATTTCCATATTCCTGCTCCCCGTGCTGCGCTGGACCTGCTCTGGACTGATTGTTTTCTGAGGCCTGCCACACAAGAGAGTTTGAAGCAGGTGCTATATTATTGGGCACGCAAGATCTCTCACTTGTCAATCCCGTGAGTAGGTGCGCGTCTGGAATGAGTTCTCCAAGTCGTTTTGTACTTCCTGGGTGGTCGGTCTCGACAGCAGGAAAGGATCCCGGAATCCCTTTCTTACTTCTCTTTCCGCCAGTTCTTGCGTGTATCTTCGTATCGTGCTTTCTTTTGCTCGATGAGCTTTGCCCCGGGTCGAGTTCGGCAATCCAAATGAAGTTGGCATGAAAATCTAACAGGGACTTAGCCATACGAGTTGCGTTTGAATCTTCAGACTTCTTTATGATGTCGATTCCTCGAAGATGTTGGATAGTCAGACTGAAATCTTCTCCGACGAGACCTTTATCGTCCCATCTTGAAATAGTTAGCAGAGAAGTGGATTGTAGTGTCGATTAGAAGCTCACATGCTATCTGGAATAGATGAGAAGAATAAGGGTCCGTAAATCTCATTGTCTTCTTCCCTGTTTACCAGACCACCGTCGCTATGATCATCTTCCATATTTTTATGGACTGATACACCGGCCGTAAGTTCCTGGCAGAAGGTGGTATGTCTTTGCCCTCGTCGAATGATGTCACCGAATTTGTCAACCTCATTGTCTGAAATAGGAAGTCCCGCACGAGTCAGAAATCGCTTCACGCTTGTTTGCACCACTCGAGACCCTGACGTCGGAATCGCTCGTCTAAAGAGCTTGTAGGCAGAGACAGCCACAAACCTCCGTAGAATACGTTGCTCATCGATATTAGTATCTAACTGAGCTGCACCTTCGAGGAAAGTCTTTGCCCTATTCCGGTTTGCTTGCTCGCTATATCGTGGTAAAGACTCAATGAGCCTTTCCCAAAACTCAAAGGGGTTTTCCTCGAAGCGGGAGAAACGATCATGTAGGGTTGGAAGCACCTCGAGACGATCGATGCTTTTGACTCGGTCGTGGTTCGCTTTAGAGCTAGTTGTAGTGGTACTAAACAGTCTGCGAAGAGGCACATATAGCCGTCGAAGAAACTCGAGCTTCTGTTTGTCATCTGTAACAGCGAATGGATCGTCTTCTGGAAGAGTCTTCAAAGCTGCGATAACTTCGCCGTTAGAAGGGCCACCTGGGTCATTATTTTGTGGGACCGGCGGTTGGGAATGATGTTGCTGGAGGCAGGCCATAATAGGATGATAAACAGGGAAGTGAGAAGGGGCAATGTCAGCTGAAAAGAGGATGCCCAAACATGTGACCCGACTTTGGAGGCTTGGCGGTATTGCAGGACACTAGTCCAAGATAGTTTTCCATAAGACTGCGCGAACTCCTAGATATTATTTTCGGTTTAATGGTGACATTTAGCATCCACCAAAGTCAGCTCATAACGGCTGGTCCCCACGACCCTATATTTACTTCCGTCTTAATTCGACTGGATACGAATTTTGAACGCAACGGCTCCAGCTTCATCCAGATTAGTAGAACCTGTTTCTCGATCAATTTTTAAATCTGATTTACGGTGGCTTCCTCTGTGGCAAATCTGCAATTATAGGCATCTGAACAGGAAATGACAGGTCGGTGGACAAGAGATAAAGAGACTACTGTTTCTCTGTCCCATCCCTCATCTGAAACTTCGACCAAGAACTCACGGCAGAGAGCTATGATCTGTTTGAGTGTACCAAAAGTTTCTTGTTTGATCTTAAATTGATTGGCCATTAAAATTAAAACCAATAGTCCTCAGCTTTAGCCTGATAAGGCTAATCCGCGTGAGCTGTCTAGCACGTGTAGATATCGTGACTTCGACCAACTGAAGCCCCCGGTCTAGGATAGATGCATAGCATGATATAGTTGCTGTAATAAGTCTGATGTTTGCTGGTCTGTGTCGTACCTGCGATGGTCGCGATTTACAGCAACTGACCTGCTGGAGAATATAAAGCTAGCTGCTTTCCTAATTTATTTCTCATCCACTCATCTCAGAAACCTCGCGATGAATATCTCTCAAGATGACGACTTTGAACTCATACCATTGAGCGCAACCGACAGGCTCAGAGAATACTATCGGCATGCGCTTGAAAAGCTTAGCCTTGGTGAACTCCACTGCATTTCTACAACGTTGGGAAATTTACAGAAACAGCAAAAGAAAGGTATAGAGCCTCTACTAATAAATTTAACATTCACTAAGCTTCAAAGCAGAAACAATTAAGATTATTCTTTTCCTCTTACGCCCGCAGCCTAAGATGGCAATTCTGGAAAGATCTCCCCGAATCTCGGTGAAAATAAGAAAAATACTAAGCGAAATCGCACCACTCATGAAATTCGAAAAAGCGTACGTGAATAATGAAATGGGTAAGTCTTCTTTTCCTAATCTCTATAATCAGAACTAAACTACGCAGGGGAAAATATGGAGAACGCGGCTGTCAAGATTAAGACGGATGGTGACCATACTACATTTGAACTATGTACGATGTATAAATATCAACCTTTGTCGTGGCCATACACAAGTTGTCAAGAACTGCATCCTCGCAGGACTCGGGTGACCCCAGCTTCGCAGGTTGCAGAAGTGTCAACCCTCACGGTGGAAATCAATGAGCATTCAAGATTAGCTCCCTAGGACTAGATACATTCTTCTCTCTCCCCGACGTTCTAGATAGCCAATGCAGATCACAATGATCTTTCTTGCCTTCGCATCCTTTACTTAAGACATAAGTTCGTTGTTTTAGATAATGTTAATAGATCCCTTATGCATACTATGCATTGGTTTGATGTGCCGACCAAATGCTAGTGAATCCAAGTGCGGGTTCCTAAAGAAGTTTCCTGGAGATTGATTCTTTTTATAAGCCCTATCCTGTCCCAATGCTTTGTCTCCAAATACTTGTGTCTTCCTGGTTTCAATCGCGACTATCCTCGATCAAGCTAGGCCATTTAAGCACAGTACGGGAAAGCAAACATGACAACAGTGCAGTTCAGTCACAATGAGCAAGAACCATCGGAAATGGAAATCACTGGTTATTCCGTGTTCTCGGCTTCTTCTGACGGAGCCGATCTGAATTTGGAAGTGAGGCGGTCTCTACACCTGGGACCCAAAAAAGAAAAGGACTCTTGTGTCTATGGGAGGGGTGATGCGGATATATGCGGACGGTTTTTGCGGTGCGGGGCCGAGGAAGACGATGCGGTAGGTTTGCGAAACAGAATATTGAATCAAAGCTAACAACTTGCAGTTTTCTAGAAAAGTCAACGAGGCCATAGGCAAGGTTGACTTTCTCTTTCGTCAAGGTCCTGTCATTGTTCTCTCTCTCTCGGATCACTTAAAATGGGGTACTCGGCTTGCGCACCCATCTTTTAACGCGGTGTCCGTCTTTCGGGACCTTTCGGAAACCGAGGAAAGTAAAACGACTTTCATGCTCTACCCCCCAGATTTACCGAAAGAGACAACGCAGGAGACCCGACCGATTATGCGAAAGTTGCGGCGAAAGGAAATCCTTTTTGTGAAAGGGTCGGTCAGAATGGAGATACACGTTCCTGCTGGGGGATCTTTTGTCTGGCAAGGAAATAGTGGTGAGCCAATGGGGCTGGATATGCTCGGGTCAGAGGTATTTGGATTCATGGCAGTTTAGGCAGTTCGTATCCTAGGGCATTGGTGGTATTGAAGGTGGAATCTAGAAAATGAAGTGGGTTAGCGATGAGAATCGAGAAACGATACGGGTTATTACCAATGCTTGATACTTGTGTTTAGAACTTGAAAGTCGCTGTGCATAGACGAGAATGTTGGTATGGGTAGTTCTTAGAAGCTGTATAGCTTTAGCTTCTTCGCGAAGAGATAATCGACGGAAAGAAGGCAATACCACAGCCAGAAAAAGCGTAATCCCCTCACCGAACTCGTTCTCAAACCTCCTGAGCTTTCGGCCCTGTTGAAGGTCGCTGCGAGCATTGTGATTCTTCGAACGCCCCAGATGACGAAGAAAAGACGGCACCGACCAGACAGCATGCATATGATTACCTGAAGGTACACTGTCTAACCCTTGCATTCGTAGCCATCCTTCCTCTTCTAATGCCATAGAAGACCATCGAAGGGCATTTCGGAGGCGTATGATCCATAATTTTGAGCTCGTACTGCGCAAGATAAAGTCCACTGCAATTGGAACGTCACTGGTTGCTCCGGTTTCTGCAATAGCTGAAGTGAGGTCAACTTCCAGAAACATTAAAAAACGCTCCAACTGAGCGGATAGGTCGTGAAGCAGGCCCTCTGCAGTAATTGGTAGATTGTGGCGAGCTGGCATTGTTGATACATGAAAGAGGACTTACGTTCGGTCAGTGTGAGTAATCTCCTGGAGCTGACTCAGAACTCGAGTGACCAAACAGGTATAGCATAGAATGCCTCCCCATGGAGTAGATTTATCAGAATTTAGGCCCGCCCAGACACTATGATAGTAGATGCATGCCCCTTAAATGAGTGTTTTTGTAATCATGGCCCCAATATATAAGTATTACGTCTTGCCAGACAGTTTTAAATCCCCATACTACTTATCGACTATGGCGAACATATTTCCGAACGGTTTTGCGTCAAAGCTCAATTTCTTCACGCCGCTAAAGGCGTGTCTCGGGCTCGCGAAGGTATAAACAAACTCTCTTTTACGATTAAAACAAATTGACTGACCACTTAGGCCGACACTAAACATCACCCAACAGAACTACCGCATTCCCCGCCTTCAAAGATCGAGACTCAGCCGGGAAGAATTTGCCATCTGAACATACCACAAGCCCGACCAGGCAGGCCATCAGACATGAGTCTTCATGACAAAGCGTCTATTCACGGAGAAACCCCGAAGCGCCTCAATGGAGCTCTTAACGCCTCGCCAAATAACGACAGAGGTGATCCTGTGATACGGGAAGGAAAAGTGACCCAAGTCTTGGCTATCAAGTATACGAGGTGTGAATTGAGCACAGCAAGGCTACATGTTGTGATTGAATATGAAGGGAGGGAAAGGGATAGATGGGTTGACTATGATGAGATTCGAAAGAATCATGGTATAGCGGAACCACTGAAGAAATTCAGACCAACGTGGTCTTCCTGAAGATCTACCTTAAACCACGGGGCCGCAGAATTCTTGAGAGAATTTCGCGGGAAGATTGCCGCATTCAATCATATGTATGATCAAAGTCAAATCATGCCGATCAATGGCTCGAGGACCCAAGGAGGATCAGGATATGGGGAGGCGAGAATATGGTAATAGGCTTGTAAATAGACCTATGGATTTGAAAGTGTGAGATTTTTCTTAGGCTTAGTGCGAGAGATTCTTGCTCACTAGCTCTCTCTTTAACCCTAATAGTATAGCTCAGAATGCATACCCTATATGAACATTATTTCGTGCCGGAATCAGTATTGAATTTTGCTTAATTCGTCACAAGCTGTATCCTTGTAAACAGAGGCGTATCATACCGTAACAATCTTCTCTGGATGTGACTGGATACTTCACCATCGAGGCGTTGCCTAGATTGGGGTTGGTTATACTCCTGTATTCTGAATTCCGCCTTTCGGCTATTTAATGGCCATCCTAAGAATAGGAGCTCTTTGAGGAAGACTGAATAGAGAAAAGTCAGAGGTGCTTAGGAAACAGGACTCCTTGAATTAATCACTAGACAAATGAGATGATGGAGAGAAAACAGAATGTGAGGGGGAATGTATCGACTCGCGGCCATGGGCAAGTTTCCCCTAGTAATAATGCTAGGTATGGCTTCGTAATTTATTTGCTTGAAATTCGATGATAACGCTCCGTGGGTCCCTGTATGAAAGTGTCTACCATTCACAAACGTGCCATGCAACTAGATGCGGAATGGCCTGTAAAATTGCTGCGTCGGCCCGTGGTAATGAGGTACAACCATTAAAAAAGACCTGCTCATGCAACCGATAACTAGGCCAAGGTTCAGCCCAAGGTAATGAGGCCAGTTGCGGCTACCTCGGACCACCTCTTTCAGACAAGGTCAAAATCTAGTTCTATGCTACCTCCGAATAAAAATCCTGGGATAAAGCAAGCCCTCACTAATCAAATGCTACTAGAGCGAGAAAGAAGCGCCAATCCCTACCTTCATATTTCGAATAGCAGGGGTCTCTCCTATTTTCATCCCCAGCAATATGCAATGGAGCTGTCGTAGCCACATATGGGTGTTCTTCCCTGTTACTATGAGTCCGCAGCCCGCAACTCCCCTTGGCCCGATGTCCCTTCCAAGATGACGGGGGTAAAGTCGGTTTTGAGAATGCGGACAAAAGTATCCAGTTGCGTTGATATATCTGATAGCAATTTTTTTTGCGGTAGCTAGGGTTCTAATGACAGTTGGGATTGGACGTGAGTGCCTAGAATCAGATAGGTTGGGGTCGACAGGGGCGGGTCGGTAGGGATTATCACACACATCTACTTTGTTCATGCCCATGTCGAAGTGGGTCTTGATCAATTGCCATTTGAATCTTCTCCTACCATAGAAACTATCCCGTTTTTCTAGTGCTTTGGTCGCTTAAAGGCCTGAACGACACAAACCATATCCACTAAGAGCTCATTACTACGACATCGATCTCTGTGAACCTAGACCCGTACGTATAAGGAAGACATATTTTGATTGGTCGGGTCGTCATATTGAACCAAGTTTTAATCAATAAACTGATTTTCGGATTTCGGAAGCATGCCGAGGGGGGTATGAGATCTGAACCATACCCTATAGGGAAATCCGCAATGCGAGGATTCCTTGCCCCATGCCAACT
>JAMAFK010000094.1:0-13129 GCA_023627375.1 Penicillium paneum
CTTTTTTATGATTGAGACTGTATTGTTGCTGTCCGAGTAGAGAGTGATTGGGAGTTTCTGTCGTTTTCCTATTTGGTTTATAATCTTTAGGAGCTATATATATTCGCGAATTGCTGTATCGAAGGCGATGTACTCCGCTGCTGTGCTGCTTCTGGCGACGATTTCCTCCTTCCTAGATGACCAGCTGATTGGTCCTCTAGTATAGTAAAAGATAAATGCCTCAGTGCTCTTGCTGTCCTCGTAATCGTGGTACGATGTATCGATATATCCGATTAAGCCGGTTGATAGGTCTTTCCCGAGGAGGATACCTAGGTCTATTGTTCCCTTAATGTACCTATTTAGTTGCTTAAGTGCTTCGATATCCTCTTCTCTTAGGGCGGAGGCTCTTCTCTGAAGTTTGTTAACTGCGAGGGCGATATTAGGTCTTGATTTGTTAGTTAGCTATCCTAGCTTGCCGATATCCTTGATGAATCTTTTCGCTTCCTCCTTTGTGACTTGGGGTTAGTCTTCCTCGAGATTGTTCTCCGTTTTCCTTATATCTTTGTCTTTCTTAATATTCGTGATGTCTGGAGACTTATATATTGTTTTTATTGGGAGGTAGACTTGTGCTGCTGTCTGTAGGCCAGCCTTTATAATGATTTCTTCTGTGTAGGCCCGTTGGTTTAGAAATATTCCGAGTTCTCCTCGGGAGAGGCTGCTTCCTAGAAAGCGATCTGGTTTTCCTAGATCACGATACTTAAAGGGGATTTTCTCTTTAAACTATTTGATTCCTTCTTTGTCCGATAATGTAATTAGAGTATTATCTACGTAGAGTAGGATCCAGATATTTAGTTCCTTGTAAATTATAATGTATAGTTTGTCGACCAGTGGTTCGAATCCTATCTTCTTTAGCGCTTCTGCGATAGTCCTGTACCAGAGGTATCCTACTTATCGAAGTCCGTATATTGCCTATAGGAGGAGGTAAACCTCCTTTTCCTATTCTGGGCTGACTCTTTCGAATCCTATCGGTTGTCTTATAAAGACGATACGGTTGTTAATAATTGCGTTAAGGTACGCTGCGGTATAGTCGACTTGTTTAAGAAATATTCCGTTTACAATGACCATGCTGAGGAATAATCTTATTGTCTCTCTACGGGCGATAGGTGCGTAATTCTTATTAAAGTCGATTCCTGGTCTTTGCCTGTTTCCGTATACTACCTAGTGTGCTCTGAACTCTTGGATCACGTTCTCCTTATCGATCTTAAGGTCGAAGACCTATTTCCCTAGTAGGATCGTTACTCCGGTAGGTAGTTACTTTACAATTTTATACGTCTTGGCTGCCTTTAGCTTTTCGATTTGCGTTTCTATTATAGTATACTATTGATCTTTCTGCTTTGACGCTATGGCCTCTGTGTATATCCGAGGGATTTTAACGTTCTATGACTTGAGTTGTTGTCCTTTCGGAGGTAGGGTGACTAATCCTTATTCTGGTCCTCTTTCTGTAGATGATAAGGCGAAACCTACCCTAAAAGGCGAGTTTATCTAGTAATCCTTAGGTACTAGTCCTGTCTCCTTATCTCCTTCTATTATATATTGTGATCCTCCTTCCCCGCTCTCGTTGCGTACTCCGTATTTTCCCTATTTAATATTATTGTAGTATTCGGGTACTTAACCTTTCGTAGATCGTTCGGATCGGCGTAACGGTTGGGGTGGGTCGAGGCGTACGGGGTTTGTATTAATCTCTCTTATTGCTAGTTGCTTCGACGGTATTAGTGTAGGAGAAGGTGAATTTGGTTCTTTGGATATTCCTAGAAGAGTTGGATATATTATTAGTTCTTTATAAATAATTCTGGATTGTAGAGGTGATATTTGTTAAATAGGTCGAGCTGGTGTTTCCGGTACTCTTCGTATTAATACTAGAACTCTATCTTCGAGTGATTCTTCTTATAGAATTTCCTCGTCGATATTGTAGAATAGTTTAGCGTCTTCTGTATTTATAGAATTTGTCTTAAAGTCCTCTTAATGCTCTTTCCCTGGGCTAGTATACTCTACAGTTGTCTTAATCGATAGATCTTAAAAATTTTTCGATAGAACTTCCGCTGCCTTTCTTGTGTTTTCGAAGAGTGGTTCTCTAATTGTGAACTACGTTTTCTTTACCGGAGGTCTATCGATAATCTCTTCTCCTATCTTGATTTCGTTAGTCCCGTCGTATGTCTTAGGAATTCTTATTTCCTAAAAAATAATATCTCGATAGGTTAAAATCTTCTTTGTTTTAGGATCGTAGATACGGTAGTAGTGCCCGTTATTACCTTTGTATCCTATAAGGTATCCGATCTAAGCTCTGGGATCTATTTTCATTCCTTATGTTTGAGTCTCCTTTGGTTTATATATATAGGCCTTGGAGTACCATACTCGGAGAAACGATAGGTTTATTACTTCCTAGTCCCCTTGTAGGTTTATTGCTTTTCTCTAAGCGAGTATTGGGGCTTTACCCCCCGAGCGGGCCAGTCGGTTAATAATATATGCCGCTGTGGTTACTACTTCGGTCTATAGTTCCTTTAGAGCAATTCCTATATCGATATATATGGTTCTTACTATCTATATTATATAGTAACCACTGTACTCGGAAACCCTATTCTATTTATAGGCGTACGGTATTGAGGTACTAATAGTTATTAGCACGGTTTTTACCTAAGTGGTGAAATAAAAAAATTCTTTTCTATTATTGTATCTCTATTCTATTAGGTAGTAACCGGCGTGATTTTTGAACTGTTCTATCCATGTCTTAAGGGTTGATAATATATTACTTTTCTTAGATATATAGAGTATAACTCGAAATCTTAATATATTGTCTGTAATAATTATCGCGTGTTCCCTATTAACCTTGTTGTCTTTACCTATCCCTTTTGGTTTAATAGGGTGTAGGTCGACGTGAAGTAGCTATCCGACTTTTATTGCTCTTGCTTATTAGTCCCGGGAGACGATTTTCTTAGACTTCCCTTTTCTGTATAACTTATAATCAAAATGTTCGGTACTAATATTGTATCCTAGCTTATCCTTATTGACTTATCCCTTATAACTTCCCGTATATCTGAGTCTTCGGTGTATAAGTTCGGCTAAGATTAGAACGTATAATAGACCTTCTCCTTCTTTGTGATAGATAGGGTAAGGCTCGTCTGCTAGCTCGATAATAGGAATGTTCTTTATAATAAATGTATATCCTATTGCTTATTAGTTGTTATCCTTAATCACTATATTATCGGGATTCTATCTAATCCCTTAATCCTAGCGTATCTTTATTAGGCTAAGGAGGTTGAATTTGTTTCCCGGTTTGTACTTGTAATAGACTTGTAATTCGTATCTCGTTCCATTCGGTTTCCGGATTAGTAATATAATATCACTATAGCCTTCGGCCACTACTTGTTGTTTAGTACTTAAATCCTAACCGCTCGCTGTTCCTGGTTTATACTTCTCGAATATAATAAAAAGTTCTCTGTCTATATAGATATACTAGGAAGATCCTAAATCTAGTATCTAGTCGATACCGTTTCTAAGGAGTTGTGTTGATCCGTTTATCGTTACTGTTCTGCTAAAGCCTTCTTCGTCTCCTACTATCGCTATTCCTCCGAAATCGTAAGTTCCTTTATTAGCGGTTACTAATATAGCGACGGTATTAAAGTTTGCCTATTGTATCCGATCGGTAGGCTTCCCGGTAACCTATTGGCCTTTGTTCTTATAGAATTGTTATAACGTTTTCTAGTATCATAGGCTAGGCTTAGGTTTCTAGTTTTGTGGTCGGTCGTCCGCTACTAGATAGAAATAATCTTTTATATTATGGCCTTATCCTCTATAGTAGGTACAGTTCCCGTTAGCGGTCTGCTGCGTCTTATGGTTTCTCTATTCTTCTATATATTTCCTCGTATACTTTCTATATAGCGGGGTATTAGTTAGCTTGGTCTTTTTACTCGAAACTTAGCGGTTACTCTATTGTCCCTTTAGTACTTTTGTGGCCGATATTGATACGCCTCTGTTAATATTAAACTCTTTAACCTTATCCTGTATTTCTGAGTAGTATAGGAAGAAATCTTAAATTGTTATTTCTACCGCGGGATCCTTAATTGATTTAAGTTCGTTGTTTTTGATTTTAATTAAGCTTCGAAGTTCTGTGATCTCCTAAAGTTAATTTACTATGATAACGATCGCTTAGTACGGCGGGATAGCGGCCTTTAGATCGTTAGCCGTTTTAAATTGTTATTTTAGTACGTCGATGAATTCTATTATTATAGAGAAATCTGTTCTCTTCGTTCTAATAAATCGAATGATTGCGGTACTTAGGGCTCTGTATCCTTCTCCTTGTATATACAGTTTATACTTATATATAAAGTTATCTACCTATTTCGTTCTTTTCCCGCTTAATATAATATACTTAGCGATATCTAGGTCGATATATAGTCGTAGCTATATACTAACTTATATACTTAGTTTTATCTAAGTTTCGGTATTGGCGGCGTTACGGTCTAGTCTCTTAATATTTTTATCGATTAACCGGTATAAACCATAACTTTTAAGAATCTTGGTCACTATTCTGAGCTAATTGTCGAAATCTTCTTTTTCCTTTAGGAGCGGTTCTATCTTATATAAGATAAAGCTGCTAACGGCCGGGAGATTTTTACTTTAATCTCCTGTTAAGTACGAGGTATCTTCTACCTCGTCCTAATCCTTATTTTTCGGTATACTAACCCCTATAAGGGGTTAGTTGACTATGGGTATTATTCCTGTACTATTTCCTGGGTCCGCTATTTTTGGGCGACCTCCTATAGAGTTGGGGTTCTTGTGTTATTTAGTATTAATCTTTTTCTTGATCGGGTGTGGTGTTATTAGATCGATCCGTTTTTGTGGGGCCGGCGAATTTTTGATTTGTCGTGTTGTGCGTTCTACAGCGGCTCGTCCCACCAATTGTGTGTTGTCTGATCGCGACTCTCTCTACGCGAATTAGATTTTAATTTAAATTAACGAATAAAGATGCCTCTTTACTGCAATGATTTAGCTTGAAGTGTAAGGGTCTTATAACCTGATGGGACTATAGTATAGTGGTGCGATGTAAGAGGGAGAGAGTTGTCTATTCCTAAGGGGCAGAATGCCCGACTATCTAGTTATAGAGGGTTGGTGCCTGCCGTACCGGGCTGATGGTTAGGTGACCACCATGTCCAATACTAACGTATAACGAATAAGAAGTAGTAGATCGACTATCGAAGTTATAATAGATCTAGGAAGATACGCGTAAGTAGATTATAAAGTTATAGGAACTATAGATACAGTAGGCTAATCGTTATTATTATAAAGAGGATTTCGACGTTAGCGACCTAGTCTTTATTACTACGAAAGATTAGCTATAGGATCGTCCGAGTCGAAAACTCTCCTATACGACTAGTAGACCCTATAAGATCATCGAAAAGATAGGGAACGTATATAAGTTAGACCTACTATAGTCGATTAACGTCTACCTAATATTTAACCTAAGTAAGCTACGGAAGGTAGCGAATATAGAGCTACTTATAGGCTAGTATATAGATCCGCTACCTCCGATACGGATAGGATAGACTGATAAGTAGGAAGTTAAGAGAATCCTAGATATAAGAAAGTATTATAGGAAACTATAGTATCGTATATAGTGGTTAGGATACGACCTAGATCCCGAATAGTACCTAGCCGGTAACTTTAAGAATACTCTAGAGATGATTAAGGAATTCTACAATGCCTATCTAGCGAAGCCCGGACTGCCGATACGCCTATAAGAATGGATCGAGGCTGTGTAGGAAGATCGGATATTAGACGACCACGTGGATAACGAGAAGCTAGTATTTAGGGACTAAATATATTCTCGCCTGGGGGTTATATCACGATTAGTACTTATAGAACTCGTACCTTCCCGTTCAGGATTATACTGTTAGTCGTTCCTTCCCGTTCGAGGAAGCTTATTTATATAGGTAGTTATACCTTCCTCCCAGAATAGGTGAGGGTAGGGCTTTACCCCCAAAGGGTATAAAGACCCCACTATTACTTTATATTTGTTTTCTTTTCTTTTTCCTCTTCATACTTGATATTCGTTTAGAAATGTACTTCATCTTTTAGATTGAACCTGGCAGGTAACATCGGGGAGTAGAAGATAGTATACTTATTTTCCGATATATTCTGTTATATGCCAAGTCGTTCAAGGAAAGAGTGTATTTGTATCAAAATTCTAAGCATAAGGAGAGAAGAGGAAAAGGGAAAACTATCTATAAGGGCGTTCCTCCTTCTAATATCCTTCCTATTTGCTTATTTACTTCCAGTATAAAAGCTCGTTTACCCTTCTTAGAAGAAACGAGGGAAGTCGCTCCTACCTAGATCGTCATATAACCCCTGGCTAAGAATATATTTAGTCCCTAAATATAGGCTTTCCGTTATCAATGTGGTTATCCAATATTCTATCTTCTTCCGCTACCTTAATCTATTCCTATAGTCGTATTAGCGGTCCTGGTTTTACTAGGTAGGTATTATAGAATTCCTTGATCTTATCTAGTATATTCTAGAAGTTACTTACTAGATACTATTATAGATCTAGGTTATATCCTAGCTATTAAACCTTATACTACAATTTCCGGTAGTAAGTCCTAATATTAAGGATCTTTTCTACCTCCTACTTATCAGTTTTACTAATTTATACTAGTAGCGGTAGGTCCGGATATTATCCTAGTAATAGCTCTATTATTACTACTTTCTAGAGCTTACTTAGATAGAAAATCGGGTAAACCTTAATAGATTCTGGAAGTTTAAGGCGATAAGAATATCCTACTTTCTTAATAATCTTATAAGGACTACTTACTAAATAGGAAAGCTTTTAACTAGGCCGGTCTTACTACTAATCCTTCGTCGTTATAAATATAAAATCGCCTATATTAAAATCCTCTTCTTGGCGATATTTATTTACTTATTAGATCTATAACTACTAAGACTTTTTAATCTAATTTCTTATCTCTATCTAGATATCCTAAAGGTAGGATAGTATATCTATTACTTCTTACTTATTCTAGGTTAAAGTCTCTTAGTCCTTCTAATCGAAAGATATAGTAGGTTTATAGTCTCTTTCGATAAAGAATAGGGACTTCTTAGTTATATCCTAAGGGAGTATTAATACTATAAAATCTACTATCAGTAGGTATTCTAACTAATTATCCTAGTTCTATTCTATATAGGGTTATAATCGCTACGCTATATACTAGTTAGTAATTTCACTTTATCTATCTATCTAAGGGTAATATATAGTTAATAACTTTCTTTTTATACCTAGGATTCGATAGAACTTAGTCTAAAATTCTAAGATAAACTAACCTCCTTAATCGGAGATAATTATATCCGGGATCCCTATGATCCAAATAATATAATCTATAAATAGGTATACTATAGTTTTTATATCTATTTCCTTCTAATAAGGAATTAATATTAGTCGCTTACTTAAACGGTCTACTACTATAAATATAGTATTGTACCTATAGCGATCTTTTAGGAAAGACCTAAAATCTATTATAATATATTACTATAGTCGTTCCGGTACTAGTAGGGGATATAGTAGCCCTAGAGTACGATCTCTCTATACCTTTATTCTTTTATAAATTAAGTAGTTATCGATATAACGCTTAATATCCGTTACCTATCCTAGCTAATAATATCGTTCTAATACTAATTTCTTTAGCTTCTCGATTCCTAGGTATATAACTAACGGCTATCGATATATCTCGTTAAGAAGCCTTACGCGAAGATCTCCTTTATCGGGAACCTCGAGTCGGTTCTTAAAAAGTAATAGTCTATTATAAAGCGTCTACTTTAGATTACTTCCTTTGATAGCTATCTATCGGAATAGTTCTAGTTTAGTATTTTACTAGTTAGCTTATTTTATATAGTTTATAATCTTAGGATCTTCTAGTTCGATCGGTAAGAGCTCTATAGAATATATACCTTTCTTAAGGTATTCTTCGGGAAGTATAGTAAACTATTGACCTTAGTCTATATAAGGTAACTCCTTCCGGGAGAGTATATTAGTAATAATATTCTTCTTTCCTAGTCGATACTTAATAATAAAGTAGAACTATAAGAGGAACTCACTCTACCGGGCCTACCGCTAATTTATCTATCTTATAGTTATAAAGTATTCTAAGGATTAATAATCTATAATAATTTCGAAACGCTCCTTTCTAGAGAGGCCTTCTAGCTCCGGTCGCTACTCTTATAAGGTATAGATAATAGCTAATAACTCCTTATCCTATACTTTATAGTTAAGTTCGGTGGCTTATATCGTTTTCGAGAAGAAAGCTATAGGATACTAGAAGTTATCGTCGTTATAGTACTACGTTAGGACTACTCCTAAGACTCTATTTAAGGTATCTGTTTCTACTTAGGTATAGAGTTTTAGATCGTAATAGTATAGGATCGGAGCCTTAACTAGGCTTTTTTTTAACTTTTAGAAAGTATCTTTATACTATAGTAACTAATAGTAGACTACGTCTCTTCGAGTTAGGTAGTAGAGCAGCTTAGAAATAGTACTATATCCTTAGATAAATTGTCTATAGAAGTTATAGAATCCGAGGAAGGACTAGACTCCCTTTACTATCGTAGGTATCTTCTATTACTAGATCATACGGATCTTTTTAGGATCGATAGCTATTCCTTCTATACTAACGATAAATCCTAAGAACTTAGTCTTAGTTACAGAGAATTTGTACTTAGATAATATAACCTATAGACCTACTTTCTAGAGTCGGGAGAGTACTTCTCGAACGTATATCTAATATTCCTCTATAGTATTACTATAAATAAGGATATCGTCTATAAATACTATAGTATACTTATCTATATATTCCCGGAGTATATTATTTATAAAATACTAGAAGGTTACTAGCCTATTTATTAATCTAAAGGGTATAACCTTATATTTAAAAGATCTATATCGCGTATAGAAAGTCGTAAGATCTTCTACTCTAGGAGTTAACCGGATTCGGTAAAATCCTTAATAGATATCTAGCTTCGTAAAGAACTTAGCTTTACTAGTTCTTTATAGTACTTCGTTAATTAGAGGTAGAGGATAATAATCCTTCTTTAAAATACCGTTTAGTTATCGGAAATCTATATAGAATCGTAGACCTCCTCTAGGCTTCTTTACTATAAGGATAGGCAAAGTATAGGGGGTAGAGCTAGGTATAATAAATCCCTTCTTAAGGTTATCTATAATATACTACTTAGTAGCTTTTAACTCGTTAAGTAATAACTTATAGAGAGGATAATATCCTAGCTATACCTCTACTTCGAGGATAATATCGTGGTCTACCCCTATATAGTAAGGTAGGAGTTCGTCGGATTTTCGCTTAGAGAAGACTTCTATAAGGTTATAGTATTCCTATAGGAGAGTTCTTTTAATTTCTTCGATCTCTATATCCTATACTATCGTTAATTTAATATTAATAATATAATCGATTTCTATAAGAGAAGTTAAGAATACTTCGACTCCCTTTTCGGTATTTATCTTTATATATAGTCGATTAAACCCTACTCTACCGATAATACTTATATTAATTAGTAGGAGCGTCTCCCTTAGTTCTTCTTCTTAAGTCTACTAGACCGGGATAGGGGGTATCTTATTATTAAGGTTCTGTACTATCTTCCGCTATTCCTTAACTTACTAGTAGCTATACTAATAAATATAAGCTCGTAGATAGGGCTTTCGGGTTTCTAGATCTTATTAAGGTTTATTAAAGAAGTAGTCTTATCTCTCGACGTCTACTTAGTAATCTTTATTTATTACCTTATTCCTTCTTAGAATCTAAGTAGATATTAGTATAGTAAGTTTACTCGCTACTTCGTCGAAAAGTATTCCCTATTATAGCTAGATTATTCGATAATAACGATAGTCGAGTAGAATATTATATTCTATAAACTATATTCTTCCTAGTATTAAATCATACTATCCTAGGTCTATAACTAGTATTAGAACTTATTATTAGATCCTTCTATTAACGTTTAACGTAAGTATAACGGTGTAGGTAATTAGGCTTACTAGTTTTCCGTCGAATCCTCTAACTAGGTACTTCTAACTTAGCTTATATATACGTAGACTAAATTTCTTTCTAAGTAATACGATAAGGGTAGTATTAATAAAGATAGATCTATCTACTCCTATATCTACTAATACTTCGATCGAAAAGGAATATCTATTATATATTAAGTTTATATTAAAAACTAAACTATTTCCTAGACTTCCTAAAAGTTTCTATAGATTGAGAGTATATAGCAATACTTCCTTACTACCTAGGATAGAGACTTTCCCTAGGTAGTAGCTTTTCCCTAATCGTCGCTTTTAAGTTCTTCGAGGTTAGTAACTCTTAGCGTACGTATATCAGCGGTAGCTATAATAGTAGTAGTAGCCTACTTCTTAGGATAATTATAAGTTATATATCCCTTTTCTTTACAGTAGAAATACTTTCCTTTATATATTAATACTTCTCTCTCTATAGTTATTATATTACTAGCGTAGCTTACGTTTAGTTCTTTCTTAATTTAAGGGGTATAGGTTATAGTAGTAGTTTATATTCCTCCTCTAGATCCTCTAGCGGCTAAGGTAGTATAAGCGCGGTTAATAGTTTTCTTTTCCTATTATAGACTAATTTTATACGCTATACTATAATAGGTTTAAATAAATATATCGAAGCTAACGAGGTCCTAGTTTACTACCTATATAACTTATATCTAGAGTAAGTATAGAAGCTTTAGGTAAAGGTTACGTTTATGGTTTTCTTTAACGATAGTAGCCTCCTCTGTAAGCTATATAAATTCTACGAGAAAGTTAGTAAAGTCGTTACGGGGCTTTATCTAAAGTTTATAGTAGTTAGTATATACCTTAGTCTTTCGGTTAGAGTTCGCGAAGACGGTTCGGAGATAAGTAATAATATCCTTAGTATTAAGGTAGGGATTACTTAAGGTTATACTTATTCTTAGTATAATATAGAGTTAAGCCTTTCCCTTATAATAGCTCTAGATATAAATCTTTCGATAAACTAGAAGGAGATAATAGTCGGAATTAGCTTCGAGTTTCTATTAGATAATTATTTCCTAAGTCTTAAATCGTACTTCCTTTCTATCCTTTAGGATAGGAGTATTAGGTATCTTAGTACTCTTAACTCGGGCTTTTACAATCGGTATACTAGAGTTCGATAAGGTTTATTAGGTAGTCGGTATATTATTTAGGAGATAGTATATAAAACGGTCTCTTTCTTACTAAGCGAGGCTTAAGTAGGTAATCGCTTTATTTCGTTCGATAGTTAGGTTATTAATAGTGGTTACTATCTCTCTCTCCTTCTTATAGAGGGTAGCGATCTCTATATTTAGCTTCTATTTTTCTTTTTTAAGAAGCCTATACTAGTTAGCTAGGGTGTTAAATTGTTCTAGCTTCGGGGTTCTTTTTAGGAGTTTATTAATAGAAATTTCTTTATTAGGGTATAATATTTCGTCTCTCTCGATACTCTCGATCGGGATGGTATTTATATTCGAAGGGCTAGGGGTAGGAGTAATAGGTCCCTATTAGCTGGTATCTTCTTCCTCTAGGGTATCTAAAGGTCGCTTTCTATAGCTTACTAAACTTCTAGTTTCAGGAGCTATATTATAATCGAGAAAAAGTTTAAAGATATAAACTAAGCTAGAGCTAGTCGTGATAACTACTTGTGTAACTATATAGTTTAAGGTTGAATTTTAGAGTAATACTTAGAATTATGTTATATACCAAGTCGTTTAAGGAAAGAGTGCATTTGTATCAAAATTTTAAGTATAAGGAAAGAAGAGGAAAAGGGAAAACTATCTACAAGGGCGTTCCTCCTTCTTATATCCTTCCTGTTTGCTTGTTTGCTTCCAGTACAAAAGCTCGTTTGCCCTTCTTGGAAGAAACGAGGGAAGTCGCTCCTGCCTAGATCGTCACATCTAAACTATAGACTAAAAACTTAGGAAAAGAAAATATATTATAAAGAGTCGACTTAGAAAATAAAGGTACTATAGATCCCGACTGAATTAATACTATATTACTTATAATTCGTATAGAGGAACGGGGAAACTCTTCTCTAATTTACCTAAGAGATCGCCTAGTTTTTTAGCCTTTATCGGATTAAATTCCTTCGCGGTATAATTTATAATCTATATTAAGATATTATACTTAGACTGTATCTACTAAATATAACCCTTATTACCGCTCTATAGATACTATCCCGATTCGTCCTGGTATTACCTCTATACCTCCCGCGACGAACTGAGTAGAGGATAGGGTAAAGGATTAGGATAAGTCGCTCGGTAACTATTAAAGAATTTATAATATTAAGACTAAGTTTACTATTAAAATACAAATAATTAGATACTAAAAAGCTACTAAATTTAGGGTAAACTATATACCTTATCGATCTCCTTCTTTATTCTAGTAAGCCTATAATAGCTAGTATAGGCTGAATAAGTATATTCGAAAGCTTTTACTAGCTTTAGAATCGCGCCGTTTATAGTCTCTATAAATAATAGATTTACTATAAGATAGCTACTATTATCTACCGAATATAACTTTATAGCCTACTATAGAATCGCCTAGAGATCGTGACTATTACCCTATATACCTTTATAGGGTCGTTAGTAGAGAGAATATCTCTATATATATATCTTATACTTCTTTATCCCCTCGGTAGCTAAGAAGTACTAAATCGCGAAGGGTTCGGTCGCGCTAGCCTTATTAAAACTATATATTAAAGCTCTTAAATAAACTATATACTAGGTATTCTTAAGCTAAACGCGCTAGGCTTAAAGTACTAGAGCTATAGTAAAGAAGTAAAGGAGAATTATAGTCTAGGAGAATTATTTTTCGGGTAAGAAAACGGATATCTATATACTATAATTCTTTAAAGGAAGTATATCGCTATACTCTAAAAGAGATACTAAAATATAATAAATATCGAATAAATCCCCTCTTCTTTATCGCGATACCTCCCCGAACCCTTCCTGATTCTTTATCTCTCTAATCTAGACTTCCGCAAAGCCCAACTTTGGGCCCAAGGTCCGGGCTCGAAACCCGACCCGCAACGAGCTGGGGGTCGAA
>JAMAFK010000095.1:0-13040 GCA_023627375.1 Penicillium paneum
AGCACTATCTCTATTTCCCGATCCTACATTACACCCCAGTATTCCCTTAGGCACCTACACCTAGGGGTCTCACAATATGATACTGAAAATGCTTATCAATTGCTATCAGCGAGTAATGAAATTAAATAAGAGCGTTTGTTGTTGAAATATCATGTTGTAATTTATCGCTTTTACTATATGTTTTAGAGATGGCGGGTCGCTTGTGGTGGCGGCTCGCTTGTGAAATACGTTATACTATCTCCTAAATAATATACCGACTACCTAATAAATCTTATCGAACTCCGGTATACCGATTATAGAAGCCTAAGTTAAGAGTACTAAGATACCTAATACTCCTATCTTAAAGGATAGAAAGGAAGTATAATTTAAGACTTAGGAAATAATTATCCGATAGAAACTTAAAGCTAATTCTAACTATTACCCCCTTCTAGTTTATCGAAAGATTTATATTTAAAGCTATTATAAGGGAAAGGCTTAACTCTATATTATACTAAGAATAAGTATAACCTTAAGTAATCCCTACCTCGACGTTAAGGATATTATTACTTACCTCTAAACTATCTTCGCGAACCCTAACTAAAAGACTAAGGTAGACTTCCGTAAAGCCTAACTTTGGGCCTAAGGTCCGGGCTCGAAACCCGACCCGTAACAAGCTGGGGGTCGAACTTTTTAAGCTTAACCCAGACCCCAGCTCGTAGTAGGGGGCTTGTCGAGCCCCCTCCTGGGCTCGAAATTATATAAAATCATAGTCTTAGTGTTTATAAAGTAGCTAAATTATCTAAATAAATAACTTTCTGTTGGAATATATATGTTCCGTGTTTTGACCGTTTGCTTATTTTATGCTGTTTGCTTTGTTTTATTTTATCTGATCAAAAGATTATGAAATCATCTAATTAGTCATGATATCAAAATGATCTCAAAATTGCCGAGCTATCCGCGATGTTTGTTTGCTATAAGAAAGCACTAAATTGTACTAAATATCAGATTAGATAAATTGACTATTCCTGACCTGAATATATACTTTGATCTTATGTTTTTGACCGCCTAGTTGTTTATCTGTTTAAACACTAAGTATTTTATCCCTCGAGAGTATAAAATGAAGTATTGTGCCTAGTTTTACTGCCCTCTAATAGTTATAAGCCCGGCTTGACCCTTTTATCTAAGAGTTAAGACTAAAATTGACAACCTTTTGACCCTTTTATCTAATCTTTATTCTATTAAATTTCTCTTCTATCTAATTTCGTTATAATAATAGAAGTAAAGCCCTCGATTACCCTAAGTTAGCAATCTGATTGGCTAGTCTAGTATATATATATTAGATTAATTGCTATTAGTTATAGACTATAGGATTATATTAATCCGGAAGAATAAATAACCCTTCCGATACTAAATAAACCTATTTGTCCTATCTTTACCGAGATATTTATCTAGGGTAAAATAATAGTCGATCTAACTAACTACTAACTAGCTCTCTAGTAAGAAATAAGATAAGAGTATAAAATCGACTATAAACGATTTAAGACGATAGATAATAGGGCCTAAGCCCTATTCTATATAATTATTAGATCGCTCTTAATTAATAATAGATAACTAGTTAGTAATACTACTACTAGTCGGGATACCCTTTCTACGTTATATAATATATATATACTAATAAATAAAGTAAGAAAACGTTATATAATATAATAATGGTATACTTTACAATAAGGACTATTACGTAATCGATCGATTGAAAAATAGCTTATAAATTAGGAGAACGTCTATATAGAAGTATCCTAAATAGAGATCGCCGAAGCCACTAAATCACGCGCTTTATATAACTTTCTTAAAGCTATAGGATTATTATCCCTGTATTTTATAGAATATTAGACTAATTACCTAACGATAATTATAGAATCAGGTAATAATATACCCGATTTTTATTAGTTATTTAAAAAATACCGCGATTCTATTCGTCTAAACCTACTAAAGATATTAACAAAGGTTATATATACTACTTTTTAGGGTAATAACTAAAGCGGAAAAAGCTAGTAGAAAGATTAGATAAAAACGATATGTGATCTATAATGCCCTTATTAAGAAGACCCTAAATAAGGAAATCATATATTTAATAACTGCCGATATATTAATCCTAATATATAACTAAATAGGTAGATAGTATCACCTAACGTAGAAGAACGCTTTAAAAAAGCCTATTAATACGAAGGATTTAACCACATATATAAAAATGCCCTAAAAAGGTATAATTTAGACTAAAAAACTGAGTCAGACTAAAAGAAATTAATAATAATAACGATACGGTTTAGTAGATAAATAATCTAAAAATAGAAGTTATGTAGCTTATGTGATTTATAGGTATTTAATATAGGATTAGATATATATCTATATAATAATATAAGTAAATTTATTAATTATATATAGAATTTATCCTATATCTCTATTAGTAATATAACTACTAAAATTAAAGGTTTTAGGACTATTTTAGTAGAACCTACCGAATCACCTAATTAAATAGTCTTTAAATTAATAAATATAGCCTATTCCCTAGGCTTTTATCTTAACCTAATTTCTACCGGTTTAGTAGAGAAAGTAGGTATATAGTATAATAGACGAAAAGGTTATCTTAAAAGCACTAAAGGTAACCCTATTTATAAGGTTAAAAAGGTATCTAATTTGATTTTCGTCTAATAGTACCAGAATATATTTAATTACCTAATTTCGAATAATTAGACTAATATAGAAACCGACTATTTATCTAATCTCGTTAATTATATAACTTCGCTAAATATAGTAAATATATTAAATATAATACGATCGTCTGATCTATACCTGATAAAAGGGTTATATAACCTATGGTATACTCGTTTAGGCTATCTAAATAAGTAGGTACTAAAATACCTTAAAAAAGCGGCCACAAATATTGAAATCGACTAGAATTCAACCCTTTTATTATATGAAATATACCTGATTTCTAAGGCAGAAAGATAGATATCTTGTCGACTAATAACAATTAGGGATTAACTATTTAAAACAGTCTATTAGGACCTAATTTATATGACTAAGGTATATAATTATTATAAATACGTCTCTTATCTAATCGACCCCGTGACTAAATATTAGATTTCGTCTAATCTTAGTCGAAAAGATTAGGTGATAGACACTATTCAGATGAAATTTACCTTTATAAATAACCAATTCGATATTAGACCAAAGGTTATATACTACGACGGAGATAGGAATTTACTCCTATTCCTAGTAGAATGTGAAGAAAAAGGGATTAAAGTATACGTGACCCCACCCTATTAACCTAAGCAAAATGGTTATACCGAGAGATCTGGCGCTTTAATCTTAATAATAGCGCGTACTATGCTTATTAATACCAATTTACCTGCCTATTTGTGGCCTAAGGCAGTTAATACTACCGTTTTGTAAGAGTATACGTTTCGCAGGTATAATGCCTGTCAACTGGGTAAGATACGAAATGGCTTATGGAGAGGAACACAATGTATTGTCTGTTATGTCAAGACTAATTCTTACTAGTCCGTCCAGGGTCCCTGGGGGATCCTTGACTATAAAGAAAACTGTCGGTCTAGCGATCATATGATGAACCCCTCACTGATCGGCGTCGAACCAAAGGAGTTTAATATAGTTGTTTTCCAATCTGACATATGTGTTCTCCTTGTACGGATCTTTATCTGTTACAATTATCTCCCCCTTCCTGAACGGATGTCCCTATCTGTATCTAGGTATAGAATAGAAAGGATCGGAGAGATAAAGAATCGGGGAGGGTTCGGGGAGGTATCGCGATAAAGAAGAGGGGGTTTGTTCGACATTTGTTGCGTTTTAGTATCTCTTTGGGAGCGTGGCGATACTTGCGTTTTAGTATCTCTTTTAAAGCGTGGCGATGTACTTCCTTTAAAGAATTGTAGTATATAGATATCCGTTTTCTCACCCGAAAAATGATTCTCCTAGACCACGATTCTCCTTTGCTTCTTTACTATAGCTCTAGTGCTTCGAGCCCAGCGCGTCTAGTTTAAGAATACCTAGTGTATGGTTTGTTTGAGAGCTTCGATACACAGTTTCGACGAGGCTAGTGTGACCGAACCCTTCGCGATTTAGTGCTTCTTAGCTGCCGAGGGGACGAAGAAGTGTGAGATATGTATACAGAGACATTCTCTCTGCCAACGACCCTGCGAAGGCATGTGGGGTGACGGTTACGATCTCCGGGCGATTCTGCAGTGGGCTGTAAAGTTGTATTCGGTGGACGATAGTAGCTATCTTGCGGTGAATCCGTTATTTGTGGAGACTGTGAACGGCGCGATTCTGAAGCTGGTAAAAGCTTTCGAATATACTTACTCAGCCTATACCAGCTATTATAGGCTTACCGGAATAAAGAAGGAGATCGATGAGGTATGTGGTTCACCCTGAATTCGGTAGCTTTTCGGGATCTAATTATTCGTGTTTCTATAGTAAACTCGGTCTCGATATTATAAATTCCTCGACGGTTGCCGAGCGACTTATCCTAACCCTTTGCCCCGTCCTCTGCTCAGTTCGTCGCGGGAGGTATGGAGGCGATACTAAGATGAATCGGGATAGCGTCTGCAGAGCGGTGATAAGGGTTATGTTCAGTGGACGCAGTCCAAGCATGATGTTTTGATATAGATCATGAATTGTACCGCGAAGGAGTTTGATCCGATGAAGGCTGAAAAACTGGGTGATCTCTTGGGTGAATTGGAGAAGAGTTTCCCCGTTCCTCTGCACGAATTGTGAGTGATGCGGCATTGATTCGGTTGGGATCTATGGTGCCTTTGTCGACTCTTCGTGATATGTTTTCTTTTCCTGAGTTTTTGGTCCATGGTTTGGACGCAGGTTGTTTGTGATAGATTCGGCAGTGATAAGGATTAAGAGGACTTCTTTTTGGCTTTTTTGTATTTTGTAATGATTTTCGGGGTATTTACCATTGCGCTTTCTAGTACCTATTGATTATACTCGGAGGGCCATCCTTACCATTTCACTAGATAGTGTAATTCGTCTTCGAAACATTGATTATCCTTGATTTCTTCTACCTCCTATTCGTCGTCGTCGGCCAATTCTGGGAGTGGTAACTGTTCTAGTTCTCCTTCCCTTTGTTCCTATAGCTGGAGAAGGGAGATAGGGAAAACGTTATAAATCGCTGCGTATTTGTCGGGGAGTAGAAGACAGTATACTTGTTTTCCGACACATTCTAGAATTCTGAACGGTCCGATCCATTGTGGAGATAGTTTCTTTATAGTACCTTCTTTTAACTGTAGATTCTTGGTCGATAAGGCCATGATATCGTTCTTCTTAAAGGACATTTCTTAATAACGTTTGTTATACTAAGTCGCCTATGCTTCGGTGGCTTTTCGCCATAAGGTTTACAGTTTTTCGCGTAGTTTATTTAACTTTTCAAATCTGTGTTATACAGCTGGCGCCTCCTTTTCTACGCGGACGTCCCCGTTGCGTATTTAAAAATTCGGATTGAAGCCTAGGAGTGCTTGGAATGGTGATAGACTTGTAGTCGAATTGACCGCGTTATTGTAAGCAAATTCAGCCGTACACAATAGTGACGGCCATAGCTTTTGCTGCGCGTTAATAAAATATTACAAATAATGTTCTAGGGTCTGATTCATCCGTTCCGTTTAGCTGTCGGTTTGAGGGTGAAACGCTGTTAAATACCGGAGTTTAACTTTAGAGAGATAATATAGTTTTAACTAAAACCTACTTATAAAGATAGATCCCCGGTCGGATACAATGCCATTAGGTGGTCTATATCTTAGTTCGACTTCTTGATGGAATAGCTCGGCCAATTCCGAAGTATCTATCGTAGTCGAAACTAGGAAGAAGAGGTACCACTTCGAGAAGCAGTCCACAATGACTAGAATAGTATTAACTATCCGACCTTTCTAGATCAATTAAGGTAATCCTGTGATAAAGTCTATTAATAACTCGGTAAATAGCCTCGATAGAATCGGTAACGATTTAAGCTTACTATAAGGTCGATGCCTTAGTATCTGTGCTGTTTAGTAGATCCTATAAGATTTAATATACTTTGTGATATCTTCTTATATATTTACCCAGTGGTAATTGTATCTTAGTAATTCCTCTGTTCTTACACAGCCGAAATGGCCTATAAGGGGATCATTATAGTATATTTATAACAGTTTTGTACGAAGGCCTTCTTTTTTCGGTATATATATACGTCCCCAGTACTGTAGTAAACCAGTGGTATCTATTTCCTAGCCTTTTTAGCCTGGTTTCTGGGCCGAAACATCCCCTTTTCGGCGGATCGTTTCTTGGTCTTTTTCTTGAAGCCTTTTAACCCATTGGAGAACGTCTTTAGTATCTATACTGATAGACTGGATAACTACTCCTATGGTATCCTCGATACTAAATAGTATATCTAGTTTATTATAGAGTTTTCTCTATTCGGATAACTTATCCGATTCTGTACTAATACGTCTTATATTCGTTCCCATAGGTATACTAGATCCAGGACTTTCCTGTATGGCATCTCGCTTAAATCCAAATTGTAAGTTATATTCTTCTGAATTATGCTCTAGATCTGCGTCCAGATCTTTTGTCTTAATAATCCCCCGGATTGTGAGGATAGTAGTATCCTCGGTCCCCTTTTAGGTCGGGAGCTCCTCGCCTACGATTCGGTCTTGAATCGGGGTCATTAGTTCCATTCCTAGAGCTACTTGCTCGGAATTCGGAATTCTAGACAGCCTATCTGCAGGGTTTGTTTTTCCTGGCCTGTGCTTTATAAAAAAGTCAAAAGGCGTAAGGAACATATACTAATATACTTGTCTTCCGTTGAGCTTTTGCTGGGTTATAAATGTACGTAGATTAGCATGATCAGACAGTACTTTAATGGGATACTTGCTACTATCTAGATAGTGTCTCCAATGTTGGAATGAATGAACGATAGCGAATAGCTCTTGATCCGGTGTCGTATAGTTTAATTCTGGTCCCGAGAACTTTCTTGACCAGAAAGTAACTGGATGCTACTGTCCTTCGGAATTAGGTTGAGAGAGTATACTACCTATTCCTGTGTTTGATGCGTCCGTTTCGAGCCTGATGCGCTGCTCTGGGTCGAAATGGTAAAGTAGAGACGCTGACTGGAAGGCGTTCTTGAGGTTCCGAAACGCTACTAATTCGGTACCGGTTAGTGTGACTTGGCTAGGTTTCTTGCCGTTTTTACTCCCTTTTAGTATAGATGTAAGGGGTAAAGAGATATGTGAGTATCCTTTAATGAAGCGTCGGTAGAAATTGTAAAATCCTAGAAATACCTAGATATTGTGGTAGCTTCGAGGCTGTTCCCACTCCTAAACGACTCTGATTCGGTCTGGGTCCATTTTTACACTATCTCCGTCCACGATAAAACCTAGGAATTCGACTTCCTTCTGATAAAAAGTATATTTTGACGGTTTGATATAAAGTTCTACTTTTCGTAATTGTTCGAAAACTTGGTGTAGTGCTTTGGTGTGGCTCTCGCGGTCGGTAGTGAAGACCAAGATATCGTCTAGATACGCCACACAAACAACGTCGACTAGCTTACCTAACGCTGTATAAATATAGCTCTGAAAGGTGGCCGGTATATTTGCTAGTCCGAACGGCATAACTATATACTTAAAATGGCTGTACCGGGTTCTGAAGGCCGTCTTCTATTCGTTACCTTCTCGTAGGTAAATCCTATAGTAGGTATCTTTGATGTCTACCTTGCTGAAGTATTTTGCTCTAGAGAGTCGGTTAAGGATCTCTGAAATGAGGGGTAGTGGGTAGCGATTCTTTACCGAAACACAGTTGAGTCCGCGGTAGTCCATATATAAACGTAGACCTCCGTCCTTCTTTGGAATAAATAGGATTGGAGCGCCGGTAGGACTTTTTGATGGCCTGATCCGTTTCTTCTTGATATTGTCTATAAGGTAGGCCCATAACTCTTTTAGTTCGGTTCGAGAAAGAGGGTAAATCGGACCATAAGGGGGGGTTTTTCCTTCTTCGAGTTTAATTGCGTGATCGGATGACTTGGTTCGCGGTAGGGTCCCTGCCCTTTCGTGGTCGAATATATTGCGATACTTTTCTAATTTAGGGGGAATTCGGTTGGTATCAAGATGCGGGTGATTGCTATCCTCGTCTGGTAACTATATTTCTTCAGGCAATTTCACAAGTACATAGATAACTGCTGTATTCTATGATACTTTCGCGAATCGGTATGGTTTTATGAGCTTAAAGGCCTTGATTCTAAACCACCACTTATCTATACTTGGTTGTAGGATAATATCAAATTCGTTGATGAATATTCTAGATAAAAGCACAGGACTTCCTTCTAGGCGTGGGTCTCGGTTAATACCGATATATGGCCTTTTTATGATCTTTTCGATACCTCTAGAATCTTTTATAGTGAAATTAACCTAAAATACGCTATATATACGTAAGCGTTCTGGGGATATCCCCTTTAATAGAGGGGAGGAGAATAGGGCTGTAAGAAGTTTTTAGCTACAAGCGAATTCCTTACTAATAATATCACATTCTGCGCCTGTATCTAGGTCCGTATGCGTTTTGTCGCTATTTTATAGGGTAATCGGTACGTGTAAGCGTGTGGTAGTCCTAATAAGCGGGTATTAAGCTAGACTACTGGGATTTACTCTAGCTCCTTAACTTTTCCCGATCCTTATACATTCCTTGCTTTTATAGCTTAGACCAGCGATTGGACTGTAGCCTTTTGGGGACAGTCGTTGGCCTAGTGGTCTTTATCTCCGTAAAGGAAACATGCCCTAGTCGTGGCAGTATCGGTACTATTTCCGTTATTGGTAGTTGGTATGGTATTTGCTCCTAAGGTATGGGGTTTTGTATTTCTATATGAACTATGTCCTCGGCCTCGACCCCTTCCTCTGCCGCGAGTGCCTTTACATCCTCTTTCAGCGGAATTAGAGCTTATAGAAGGCCCTACTTGTGGCTGATTCGGTGTAGTTTCGGCTGGGTTTTCCTTTCGTTTCTTGGAGTGTGGCTGGTCTAGTTGCTCCTTCCTTTTCGAAGGTGGGAAATGTACGTGAAAAAGGGTAGATACTAATTTCGCTATCTCGCCTCTTATGGTCGGTATAGTGCTATTACTCGAAGTGATCATGATATCCCGAAGTGGTTTCCATAGTTTTATAAATAGGATCTGAGCCTTCTGCTCTTCGGTATATTCTGGAAGGTAATGCTCTAGCGATTCGAGGTAGGTTTGGAAGATAATCGGATCCTGATATGTACGCATTTCCGCTTTGTTGAAAGAGATAAGAATGTCGGTAAGAATGTTATAGGAATTTTGGAGTAGTGTCTTTATCTAATCCCTGAAGGCTTCCTAGTTTCTTGCTTCTTCGGGGTGGCTTCGCTCGTGAATCGCCTACTTCCCTTTATAGTCGGTACAAAGGTAGTTTGTGGCGGCGAGTACCTTCTGTTTTCCTGAGATATATTTTCTTGGGGCGCCCTCGAAAAGGGCTTCGAGGTTATTTAGCTATTCTTCTCGCTGTTTTATACTATAGCTCTTTTTAAAGGTAGAGATCTTTCTCTTGATTTCTCCCTTCTGGCTACGTTTACTCTCCGATGACGAATCATCGTCGTTTCGAGAGTGGATCGGTCGTTTTCCCTTTCCGTAGCTCTTGAGTTTCTTTCGGTTTGCCTTAACGAGTTCCTGGGTAGTAATAAGTCTCTGTTGGAGTGCTGCCTTAGCTTCTAGGGCTCGGATTGTTTCTTCGATGAGTCGGGCATTCTCCGCGATCGTTTCGGGGTTCGGCATCGGAACTGCCGAGACTTCTTGAGTTTGGGATTCCGATCCCGACCTAAGGGTTTGGGGGGTCGTCTCCGGTTCATTGCCGGATCGGGACTGGTCCTTAGGGAGTTCAGTGTTTCCCCGGGATTGCTGACGAGTAGAGGGAGCCATCGTATCTTAGGTAGTTGAAGAAGAAGAATTAGAATTGTAAGAGTATACGTTTCGTAGGTGTAACGCCTGTTAACCGGGTAAGATACGAAATGGCTTATGGAGAGGAATACAATGTATTGTCTGTTATGTCAAGACTAATTCTTACTAGTCCGTCTAGGGTCCCTGGGGGATCCTTGACTATAAAGAAAACTGTCGGTCTAGCGATCATGTGATGAACCCCTTACTGATCGGCGTCGAACCAAAGGAGTTTGATGTAGTTGTTTTCCAATCTGACATGTGTGTTCTCCTTGTACGGATCTTTATCCGTTACACGTTTATACCTAGAATAAGCTGCCTAGTAAGCAATTAAACTAGATATCCCTACAACAAGTATTGGTTAATCGATTGGCAACAGCCCCTATATATATGATATTGATCCTATCTCTATTAAATATCAGGATTTATGGTTATAAGGCGTACGTTCGAATACTATTAATACCATGCTTATTTAAAATGAGTATACGTGTATAAATTGGTTATCTTATAGGGTATGATACGTCTAATATATGGCGTATTTAGACACCCCAATCTAGGAGGATTATACGTACACGTGACGTGGTTTTCGATAAAACGAGCTTTTATACCCCAGAAGAATAGGATAATGATATTCCGGTGGTAAATAAGACCAATAAAGTTATCTTAATACTAATCCAGTCCAAATTTGATCAGTTAATTAATAAAATTGATATTATAGAAGAAATCAATATACCAGATAACGAAATATATAACGAAACACATAATAAAGAAATACCTAAGGCCACTGATTAGCCTAAGCCTAAGGTAGAAATAATATTAGACGAAATCCTTAGCGATCGACTAGAAATACCAGACAAAAGCGAAATAGACGAAATTCTTAGAGATTAGCCCCTAACACCATCGAAAGCATATAATCTAACGAAAAACCACGTGATAACGGTCTAATAGTATTAATTGATAATACTAATAGGGATGATTTATCCCTAAAGAGACTATTTTCACCCGATAATAATAAAGAATCACCTGATAAGAAATATCGGACGAATTTAATACTAGGATATTTACGTGCATTTTCCACAGTATTACTATCTTAACCGAAGAAAATGCCAGTTAACAACCTGCTAAAAGAACCAGACAATTGGCCTAAAGTTTAATTCTATACTTATAAAGCGGAATGGTATTAAGCAATACAGATTAAATATAATAAATTAAATAAGATAAATATATAGATACCCGAGAAAGCCGATTATATAACCCAGTCCTATTTAGACGAATACGGAGAAATACCCTAAAATACCTGCCCTAGGTATTAAATCCTTCTAATCCGATAGGTATTTAAATACAAATCAGACGAAAATAGGTTTTTAATACATTTTAAAGCACAAATTTGTATTTGTAGCGACCTTTAGATTATTAAAGATAAAGAAGACGTTAGGGCTATAACCCTAGCAGCGCGTACCCTTCGTATATTACTAGTAATAGCCGCTGCTTTTAATCTAGAAACCTTCTAAATAGATATAGTAAATACCTTTCTTAATAGCTCGCTTTCACCCTATTTATACTACTAGTTTCTACCGGGTTACCGGCGGTAAGGTTACGTTTTACGACTAAACCAAGCTCTATACGGCCTACGAATTTTACTATAACTATAGGAAGAAACGATCAAATTAAAGCTTATAGAAATAGGCTTTTGTCTAATCCCAGAAGACCTGTACCTGTTTTTAGACGGAAAAGTTGTATTAATAATCTTTATTAATAATCTTCTTGGAATATACCTTCTAAAATACCGAAAATATACCGAATTTATTAGAAATCGTCTATATCGAAGCTTTAAGATAAAAGATTATAGCGAATTAACCTAATTTATTAGAATTCATATGATTAGAGATCGGACGAAATAGAAAATATGGTTAAATTAAGACGTATATATTAAGAAGATATCTTATAGATTTTATCTAACTAATAGGAAGCTACCAAAGACCCTACTTCCTAGTAAGAATCTTATTTATATATTACCTAACACGTTACCTAACCACAAAGCATACCTATAATTAATTAATCACTACTAATCATTAGTAGGATTAATTGGTTTTACTATAATAATAATACGCCTAGATATTGTATTTATATACCAGATACTTTCTCAATGGCTTACTAAGCCAGAAAGAAGCCACGTAATTACTATAGAGTAAACAATTTCGTACCTTTATAGGATAAGATATTATTCAATTAAATTTAATAGGTTATATAATCCTAAATACGTCTTTCGCGTAGTATCAGACGCTAGTTTTGTAGATAATATTGGACGAAAAAGCTCCTAGGGCTTTATTTTCACCCTTTTTAGTAATCTAATTAATTGGTTAGTAAGAAAATAACGAGTTATTATAATATTAATAACCGAAGTAGAACTTATTATACTTTCTAAGGTAGTAAAATACCTACTTTAGATAAAACGATTGCTTAGATTAATTGAATTTAACCCGGAAAACGACCTAATACTATTATATAATAATAAATAGACTATTAATCTAATAATAAAACTAAATTTATCATATTAGACAAAACTGCGTTACGTAGATATAAATCAGTATTAGCTAAGAGAAAAGGTAAGAAATAGAGATATATATCTCTAATAGATTCAGACGAACAATATGATCGCCGACGGATTGACAAAATACCTTCTATCCCAAAAGTATATTGAATTCCTAAACCAGCTGAATTTAAGACGATTGCCTAATTAGGTAACTGAGTTTAATAATATTTAATTCCTTCCTGTTTGCTTGCTTTTTATCCCATAATTGTAGCTTTTGACTAAAGTCAAAATCTGAAGGGGTGTATTGGAATATATATATTCCGTGTTTTGACCGTTTACTTACCTTATACTGTTTGTTTTATTTCATCTGATTAAAAAGTCATGAATTCATTTGATCAAAAGATCATGAAATCATCTGATCAATCATAATATCAAAATGATCTCAAAACTGCCGAGCTATCCGCGATGTTTATTTGCTATAAGAAAGCACCAAATTATACTGAATATCAGATTAGACAAATTGACTATTCCTGACCTGAATATACACTT
>JAMAFK010000096.1:0-12702 GCA_023627375.1 Penicillium paneum
GCTAGACCGACAGTTTTCTTTATAGTCAAGGATCCCCCAGGGACCCTGGACGGACTAGTAAGAATTAGTCTTGACATGATAGACAATACATTGTGTTCCTCTCCATAAGCCATCTCGTATCTTACCCGGTTGACAGGCGTTATACCTGCGAAACGTATACTTTTATAGAAGATAACTCTTAAAAAGATAGATTAGTATTATAAGAGTCTCTAAGTAGTTTCTAATAGAGAGGGAATAGCTAATATAGTATAGTCTTCCTAAGGATAGGAAGGTAACTATAGATTAACTTACAGAGGCTATAGAGCTAAGAAGGGAGGTAAAGGAGAATATTCCGGATCCTCTATATAGGAAGACAAGTCTTCTAAGGATAATAATAAGTTAGAAATAAAGAAGAAGAAGATACTCTAGAACTAACTACCTCTAGATTGTGATATCGAGGAGTATATAAAGGAAATACGCTAGGGTAAATAATATAACGATAACTAGATATATATATACTATGGCTTTAGACCTTACCCTATAAGGAACTATATATACCTTTCCGAGAAACTGTTACGATCTAGCGGCTAAGTAGAGCTGTCGGGTGGGTCTAGTAGGTCCACGTCTAGGCGAGAAGTGTTCGAGTTTATATCGTTTATAAGGAAGGGGCCTATAAAACCACTGTACGGCCTTATAGATTTCCTTTCCTCTCTATATTTATTATTTCGTTTAGAAATATACTTTATCTTTTAGATTAAACCTAGTAGGTAATATAATAATAAGTATCACTTTAAACCCTTTTTTCCGAAGCTGTACGACCGTATGGACCGTTATTATGATTAGTCCCGGTCTAGCTTTACCTTACTTATCCTGAAACTAACTAGAATGGACTAGCTATAGTTCTACTAAGACGGATTACCGCGATCGGTAAGGGTAAATAACCTATAGTACCGGATTGCCTTATAGAAGAAGCTACTTACCTTAAAACCCCGACTCCTATTAGAATATAGGACCCGATTAAAAGTATTAAATAAGATAGCCCTAGAGAGAGTCTTTCTATCTGTGATATTCTAAATATAACTCCTAGTAAGTGTTACGATCTGGCGGCTAAGTGGAGCTATCGGGTGGGTCTAGTAGGTCCACGTCTAGGCGAGAAGCGTTCGAGTTTGCATCGTTTGCAAGGAAGGGGCCCACAAAACCACCGTACGGCCTCGTAGATTTCCTTTCCTCTCCATACTTATTATTTCGTTTAGAAATGCACTTCATCTTTTAGATTGAACCTAGCAGGTAACATAATAACAAGTATCACTTCAAAACCTTTTTTCCGAAGCTACACGACCGCACGGACCATCATTACGATTGGTCCCGGTCCAGCTTCACCCCACTCATCCCGAAACCAACCAGAACGGACCAGCCATAGTTCCACCAAGACGGATCGCCGCGATCGGTAAGGGTAAACAACCCGCGGTACCGGATCGCCTCGCAGAAGAAGCTGCTCACCTTAAAACCCCGACTCCTATTAGAACACAGGACCCGATTAAAAGTATTAAACGAGATAGCCCCGGAGAGAGTCTTTCTATCCGCAACATTCTAAACACAACTCCCAGTAAGGATCGTTTCCTCAAGCTAGCTAACCAGTATCGTACACTCGAAGAAGAAAACCAGATAACGAATAAAGAACTATATATCATGATCGAAGAAAGCTCGAAGTCTAAGGAAGTCGTTAAGCGACTTACGGCAGAACGCGATCGACTTACAACAGAATATAAGCGACTTACAGCAGAACAGGACCGCCTTATTAAAGAACGAAACCAAGCCACAGTAGAACGAGATAAAGCGATTGCCTATCGGGACATTACCACACGAGAGCGTAGCGACCTAGCCTATCGTCTCCTAAACCTCTAGAATAAACCAAACCGAGCCAGAAGTAATATACCGAGTATAGGAGTCATTCTTTAAAAATCGATAAAGATACCTAACGTACCAATACTAAAGGATAGTAAGGAAGTTCGCTTCGAAATATAGGAAACCGTGATTCGCTAGAAACTCGAAGTAAATACCGATTATTATCCTCTCCCTATCTATCAGAAGCTCTATATTCAGAGCCATTACAAAGGAAAAGCTCAGTTATATATTGCGCCACGAATAAGTATAACATTAACTAACCCGTACGCTAACGCTAAGGATATCATCGTCTATCTTCATACCGTCTTCGCGAATCCTAACCGTCGTATAGAGGCATATACTACTTACTATAAGCTTAAGATAAAGCCTAAGGATGACTTTACCGACTTCCTAGTAGAGTTCATACAGCTCGCCGAGGAGGCTACCGTTATCGAAGAGAATCGGAAGCAAGACCTCTACTCGAAACTACCATACCTACTACAGGGTCAAGTTATATAGGCAGTTAATTAGGATATAGTAGCGTTTAACACTTTTACCTAGAATTACCAAAGTATAGCGCACGAGATCAGTCTCTAATAGGAAGCGAAATCTATACAAACACGTTCAGCTATATCGTTCAGCAGCAGATCCGGTACGACTACCAGTACCACCAGTCAGTCGTATACGCCACGTATAAAAAGGGAGGGAGCCATACCTAGACTCTCAGCCTCGGAGCGTAATAACCTAATAAAGGAAGGACGATACTTCTACTATAAGGAAAAGGGTCATATAACTTTTAAATATCCGAAGAAGAAATCTAATACTACCGCGGGAGTAGCTACTACTACCACTCAACCCTGTACGCAGTCCCGCGTTACTAAGATCGAAGAACTAGAAGATAATACAGACTAGGGAAAAGCCACTGCCTAGGAGAAGTCTCAATCCTAGGTAGGAAACAGGTATCACTATACGTACTAGATCTATACAAGCTTTTAGGAGGTCCACAGGATAGCTTAGTATTCAATATAAGATTAATTCATAACGGACATTCCTTTACAATCTCAGCGTTAGTAGACACCGGAGCAGATAGCTCAGTTTTTATTAACAAAGAGCTAGTTATATTACTAGGCAAGAAATTCGGACTATATACTTATAAACTAGACCGCGAATATCCGGTTAGAGGATTCGACGGTCGGTTATCCCGACCGATCACATATATAGTTCTTCTCTCTATAAATATAGACGATCGAGTCTACCAGTAGGTACCTATGCTAGTAGCCAATTTAGGTAGACACAACCTAATCATTAGACGCATATAGTTCGCCGAGAACGATATCCTTCTAGACTACCAGCGGTATCGTATAATCTAGCCGGACGAGAATACCCTATTTAATAAGGTAGCCAGTCAGTTAGCGACACCAGTACCTATAACAATCTTAAAACGAACGGCACAAATCAAACCGGAACATCAGAAGGACATAGAGCGGCGCGATCGCTTAATAACAAAGGAGTCCTCAAACAATCCTCGAACGAACCTAAAGACTCAAAAACCATACCCAATAGCTTAAGTACATCAGCACGGGCATTAGTAGACAGAGGAATATCGTAAGATAACATAGAACTTTAATAACGAGATCGCACTAGTACCCATACGAATAGAATCGTTAATAGAAACACCGAAAGAAACTCTTCTACCGATCGATATTAGTATCATCGGTCGGTAGAAGAGTTTAACCGTCTATAAATAAGAATGGTAATCGATAAGGATATCGAGGTTTTCCAAACCTCCCTATATAAGATCGATTACATTATTGATATCAAGTCTACTATCGTAAAGGATATAGAACTCGATAAAATAAAACGTACGCTTCTATGGGAGTACCACGATCTTATAGAGGTATTCTCAAAGAGGAAGTCCGACGAATTACCACTATACCGTCCAGGAGTAGATTACAATATTATCCTAGAAGCGGAAGCACAACTAGGTTACTACCCACTGTATAAACTATCGTTAGACAAGCTAAAGGCTACAAAGCAGTATATCCTAAAAAATCTCGAGAAGGGGTTTATTGTACCGAGCTTAGTACCGTACGTATCACCGATCCTAATAGCAAAGAAACCTAGTGGTAGTCTACGTTTCTATATAGATTTCCGAAGATTAAATACAATCACAAGGAAGGATTGTTATCCACTCCCTCTAATCGATAAGGTACTATAACGAACAAGTAAGGCCAAGTTCTTCACAAAGTTAGATATCCGTTAAGGTTTCTATCGGATCAGATTAATACCGGCCGCCGAGGACCTAATAACATTTCGTACCCGGTACGGATCCTTCAAGTATAAAGTAATCCCGTTCAGACTCACGAATAGTCCTATAACGTTCTAACGGTTTATAAATACCGTCCTCGGAGACTGCATAGACGACTACACTATAGCATTTATAGACGACATCATAATCTATAGCGAGATACTTAAAGAATATAAGAGATACGTTAGGGAAGTTCTTAAACAGTTACAGAAGGCAGGATTACAAGTTATACTGTCCAAGTACGAATTCTCCGTACAAAGGACCAAGTTCTTAGGCTTTATTATTAGTACCGAGGGAATCGCAGTTAACCCGGAAAAGATCGCAGTAATCTAGAATTAGAAGATACCGTCAACGATCAAGGGTATACAGTCCTTTTTAGGATTCTACAATTTCTACCGACGGTTCATTAAGGACTACAGTTTCCTTTCAAAGCCGTTACATCGCTTAACAAGATATAATACAGCGTACAAGTAGACATAGGAGTACGAGCAGGCATTCTAGCAATTAAAGCATAAGTTAACCACTATACCTATCCTACAATACTATAACCCAAGTCTTCAAACCCGTATAGAAATAGATACCTCGAATAGAGTTATCGGTACTATACTCTCCTAATACCATGAAATCGACGACTTCTAGCACCTAGTTACCTTCTTCTCGAAAACGATACAACCCGTAGAGCTAAATTATAAGATTCGGGACAAAGAACTTCTTACAATTATTCGCGTACTCCAGGAGTGGCGTCCGGAACTAGAAGGTCTTTCTAGGAAGGAATGCTTCGAGATCCTTATAGATCATTAATCTCTTAAATATTTTATAACAGCACGACAAATAAACTAACGACAAGTATAATAGAGTAAGTTCCTCTCGTAGTTCCATTTTATAATCAAATACCGACCGGGAAAACGAAATATTATCGCCGATATTCTTTCTCGAAAGGAGAGCCCTTATATAGATATTAGTCGATAACTTACATTACTTCCAAAGGAATATTTCGGGGGAGAATTGCAGCCGACACAATCTGCAGAGGTATCTCTACTATACGTCGAAATTGTACCTCTATTATCGATCGAGCAGGCACAAGACCCGGAGATTACTAAGCGAGCTTAGTTAGTAAATCGTTAGAGCCCGGAACTAGAAGAGCTCCGTCAACTTACAGCTAGGGAAACGGATCCGCGTTAGTCTATCCGAGATAGATTATTACTGTTCGAAGGTCGTCTAGAGATACCCGATAAAGGGGATCTTCGGGCACGATTACTTAACGAAATATACCGATAACCATTAACCGCATACCCCGGCATCGAGAAGCTTAAGAAGCTAGTAGCAGCTAGATACCATTAGACCGGATAGGCCACGGACATCAGGCGATATATAGATAATTGCCTTATATATAAGCGTACAAAGACGTAGAGGGATTATACGCCCGGTCTTCTACATCCGTTACCAATACCTAAACGACCTTAGCAATATCTATCGATAGACTTCCGTTCTTTCCCGAAGGATAAACACGGATATAATACAGTATTCGTGGTTATTAACCGACTGAGTAAACGACCGATATCTATTCCTTATTACAAAGATACTAACGCAAAGCAAATAGCTCGTCTATTCATAGACAATATCGTCCGGATCAATAGAATCCCTAAGACTATTGTTTCGGACTGTGGTGGTTAGTTTATTTCCGAATTTTAGACAGAGTTCTACCGGATTCTAGGAATTAAGCGGAAACTGTCCACGGCCTATTACCCTTAAATAGATAGGTAGAGTAAGATCGCAAATCAGTTTATAGCGCAAAGACTAAGACTATATATCGAGTACAACCAAGACAATTAGTCGGAGTTCTTACCAATAGTTAACTTTGCAGTATCAATCCTCCCACAAGATACAACCAAGAAGTCACCTTTCTTTATTAAGTAAGGATACAAGCCCGCGATATCCTTCGACTAGGATCGTATAGGATTAATATATAACAAATAGGAAGCTACAGATAGACTCTCGAAGCTACAAGGAATCTAGAACGATACATATAAATAGATTGCGAAATCGCAAGAGTTACAGATCGAGTAAGTAAACCGTTATCGACGTAAAGAGGACTTCGGTATTAGCGACCAAGTCTTTATCACTATAAAGGATTAGTTATAGGATCGGCCAAGCAGGAAACTCTCCTATACGACCAGTAGACCTTACAAAATCATCGAAAAAATCGGGAACGCGTATAAACTAGATCTACTACTATCTATTAACGTTCATCCGGTTTTTAATCTAAGCAAGTTACGGAGAGTAGCGAGTACGGAACCCCTTATAGGCCAATATATAGACCCGCCACCACCAATAAGGGTAGGCCAGACAGATAAATAGGAAGTCGAGAAGATTCTTAATACAAGAACATATTATAGGAAGTTACAATATCAAGTACAATAGATCGGTCACAACATAGATCTTACGTGGTATCCTGCCAGAAACTTCAAGAACGCCCCAGAGATAATCAGAGACTTCTATAACGATTATCCTACGAAGCCTAGACCACCTATACGTCTACAAGAGTGGTTAGATGCCGCACGGGAAGATCGGATATTAGACGACCACAGGGATAACGAAAAGCCAGCATTCAGGGACTAAATACCATTTTGCCCGGGGGTTATATTACGATCTAGCGGCTAAGTAGAGCTATCGGGTAGGTCTAGTGGGTCCACGTCTAGGCGAGAAGCGTTCGAGTTTGCATCGTTTGCAAGGAAGGGGCCCACAAAACCACCGTACGGCCTCGTAGATTTCCTTTCCTCTCCATACTTGTTATTTCGTTTAGAAATACACTTCATCTTTTAGATTGAACCTGGCAGGTAACATCGTAGCATACAAATAGAATACTTTTCAATCAGTCGCAGTACAAAGCGATCTTCCACACTCATCTACGGGATAGGTTTCGCTCACTCCAAGATTTCCAATTCTATAAGAAGATTTCGGTACTCCTCTCTTACTTTAGCTTCTTAGACACATACTCTCAGTTCTTCAAGGGATAACTAAGAGGGACTCACTAGATACTAAGGTAGCATTATTTCCGACAAGCTATTAGTCGTTTCCTACATCGACTCTCAGGTAGACTTCCACAAAGCCCAACTTTGGGCCCAAGGTCCGGGCTCGAAACCCGACCCGCAACGAGCTAGGGGTCGAACTTTTCAAGCTCGACCCGGACCCTAGCTCGCAGTGGGGGGCTTATCGAGCCCCCTCCCGGGCTCGAAATTGCACAAAATCATGGTCTTAGCGTTCATAAAGTAGCTGAATCATCCAAATAAATAACTTTCTTTTACAGATATTCTGGCTTTACATCTCATTCTGCTGTATTATCACAATAAGGAATAAGAAATATTTCGAAATTCTACTGAATCAGGACATATCTTCTATATATTACTATAAAAACTAAGTATTATAACTATATAGACGAATTAGTTGGAAGTATTCTATATATAAGTTTATATCTACTAATATATATATTTTGTACTTAGAACTACATATATCTTTCTAGTTCTAATAGTTCTAGATAAGCTACTTAGATTTGAAAATATATTATAGCTGATCAGATGAAATTTTTTAAGGGAAATTCAGGTCTAACGAGCTAGGAATAGGCTTTTTTCGGGCTTTTAGGGGGCTTTAAGTAGGGTACTAAGGGCTTTTTTTCGAGTTTTAAGGGCTTTTTTCGAGCTTTATAGGCTTTCTTTCAAGTTAGACCCACTTATTATATATGATTTAACTAATTAGCTACTACTATTATTACTTTCTATTTAATACCTTAATTATTAATTTGACTAGTCAATCATACTCTAGCTTCTTATAATATATTAATCCCCCTTTATCCCTTCTCAAAAACCCTTACTATTCTACATTTTATTAACTCTACGATATCCCAAAGTCAATAGTCCGAGTTAGCATTATCGCAATTCGGTGGTAACTACGACAACTTATCATATCTTATACCCTCCAATTATCCAGCTACCCTATCGCTAAGCTAATAGACCTTAGATATACCTATATTAGCTTTTCTTCGACCGGATAACCCTTCCCTACTTCTCCAGCTTAAGCAATTTAAACGTATTAGACCCGATCGGAAAAGGTTATATTTCTTATATAATAGAATGAATCATTAAGAGTAGGTAGAGTGGTAGTTATAAACTGATTATAGGTCAAAGGGTAAGGTCGTATAGGACTTAAATCATCTTTTAAATATATAGGATTACTTTACTTAGGTAGCCTATAGTAGCGATAGTAGCCTAAAGGTTATATATAAGCGCTGCTCTGCAATCCTTAAGCATCCCTATATAGCAAGAAAGGATACGAACGGAAAAGATACGCGTTATGGTACGACTACTATAACTAGGTATCTTAGGACTTCTACCTATAAAAAGGCTATAAGTATAGGCCAGTAACGAGGGAGACTAAATAAGTTTCTTCATTCAACGGTATAGATATCTTTTGATATAATTTATATAACTAACCTAATTAAAATAGGATAATACTATTCGAGAGACCTTCTCTAAGGCAGCTTAGGAGGATAATCTCTTACAATTTATTACTATCAATCGACTTCCTTTTCACCTTATTAAACATCTAATATTCCAACGAATAATATCACAAGCATACTCAGCCCTAAGCTTTCTATCTATACCCTCCGCTAATACAGTACGATATCGTCTGTCTACTTATGTCAAAGAACGTCAATAATCCACCCTCAAATTACTTCTAGTAGATTTAAAGATCTCAATTACCTTAGATTACTAGACTTCCCCGTTTAGATAAGCATTTATAGCCGTTACTAGCTATTTTATCGATCTTAACTAGTCCTACCGGGAGGTACTTCTTAGGTTTAAACCCCTTAAAGGGGCTTACTCCGGAGCTAATTTAAGCGGTATTATCTTAGAGATACTTACCGATCATAATATTTAGGATCGTATATTTGGATTGACTATAGATAATATATCAAATAATAAGACTCTCGTTAACTCGCTGTAATAGGTCTTATCCAGTGATATATATATCATTCGAATCCCCTATCTTATATATATTATCTAATTGAGTCTAAACCAGCTTCTCGATCGCTTAAAAGCAGTTCCTCTAAATAATACTGCTAAGACTAAATAGTCTGATCGTTAATCAATACTTACTAAAGTAAATGCCTAAAGCAGAAACCAGAGTATATCTCATACTTTAAATAAAGTACAATATCTTACTATTTATATCCGGGCTAGTCCTTAACATCGCGAAGCATTTACTAGTCTTTAACCCTTAGAGCAAGTACTTATACCACTATAGGATATAAAGACGAGATAGAACTTAACATTTTTGATACTTTGTCGGGTAAAGAGACTATATATATTCCTTAGTATATTCTGTATCGATTATAACTGTAAAGAGATAGCTCTTAATAACAATAAATAACGCTAGATCGACTATCTTCTTTATCTTATAAAGCCATTCTATGATTATATACTTATACTTTCAAAGACTCGAGATATAACTGTATATCTTATTTTCCAGATCTATAATATCTTATTTAAGTATCTAGAGAAGTCTATCAATTAGCTTCGACGAAAGCGTATACTATAGAAACAATAGATACTTTCCTCTCTTAAGGCTGGTCGATTAAAGCTTAATAAGTATTATTCGCAAACAGATCATAAGCGTGGCTATATTTATACAATTAGTACTATACTAGCGCCGGACAGTCGATTCCAATTCTTTCTAACCGATAATTGGACAAAAGAATAGCGTAAGAAATATTGAGCTTCATTCTAAGATACTCTTACCCCTTACCAAGAATATCAAGCAACTAGTCAAGGTCTATTAGCCTCTTCTTCTAGATCAAGACCAAATATAGTTCTTAATAATCTACTTCGCGCAAAGAAACCTAAAGCGAGGCCGGTTAGGGATAAGATAACCCAATATCTTAATAGTGGTAAGTTAATCTTATTTTAATAATTACTTATTGCTAATTATATTAGATATTATTAATTCTAAGCCGCTACCATTCTAGCGAGAGAACTATACCCGTTTTCCTACAATTACTTCTCTTACACGGGATATGCTTATAATTCTAGTAACTAGTACAGGCGTAGAACGATTATTTAACACTACTCGCGATATTTGCCATTATCGTCGTAGTCGTATAAAAGCTAAGACTATTAAAGAGTTAATACTATTTCTTTATATATTAAGATTTGATCTCGAAGTACAGGAGGCAAAGGATCTTAAACGATTCTTCTCTTTAAATAAGACCGAAGCATTAAGAGAGGAAAAGGACAATAAGCTTAAGGATATTAAGATTAAACAGATTAGTAATACAGAAGAACAGGCCGAGAGTTCTAGGGATTTAATTAATATTTATAATAATAAGGATGAGAATAAGAGTAATCATAACAATACTAGCGATCATCTATTACCAGACTCTAACACTCAGCCACGTATATCAGTAAGGAAAAGGAAGTATATAGAGGATAATATATATCAGTCTTATTAATAATATATACTGGAATTAATTCATAATCATTGATTTTATTTAATTTGGAGTGAGTAATGTAATCAAAATACCCAAAATTACTGGGAGTTTCTATATTATTTATGCAGTCACGGGAAATTGGTATATTTGTACTGTTTAGTCGTTAGGGGGGGCTCGTCGAGCCCCCCCCTTCGAGCTATAGGCCCAAGGCTAAAGCTCGAAACCCGCTGCGAGCTTTGTAAGTAGGCTCAAAACCCGACCCTTTTGAGGGCCAGGTCGGGTCGGGTTTCGGGCTTTTCGAGCTTTGCGGAAGTCTACTCTCAGGGAGCAGTAGGAAGTAGGGTTCGACCGGTCGGAGCCTACTCTTCAGGCTACAGGGTAGCAGGAATATCACCCTACACTCGGGTACAATAAAGATTCGATATAGTACAAAAAGGGGTAGTCTCTATCGGGCAATCTAGATATTTAAGAGCTATTAGAACTATAAGACCCCTAGGTATAGGTACCTAAGGGAATACTAGGGTATAATATAGGATCGGGAAATAGAGATAGTACTATACACAGTAGTATAGTAGAACTAATAGCTACTTCTATAAAGAAGCAGTATACAGAGATAATATACATATTTGTAGATCACATAATCCGGGAGGACAGAGCAGCCGGCATACACTGCTCCGGTCCAGTACACAGTCCCCTACGCACCCTTCGTGGGTACGTCACGCACTATAATAGGTACCATACTTCAAGCATCAGCCTTCTTAGTACTAGGGTCCTAACAACAATACTAGTTAGCTAGCTTAAGGAAACAATCCTTACTGTTACCTGCCAGGTTCAATCTAAAAGATGAAGTGCATTTCTAAACGAAATAACAAGTATGGAGAGGAAAGGAAATCTACGAGGCCGTACGGTGGTTTTGTGGGCCCCTTCCTTGCAAACGATGCAAACTCGAACGCTTCTCGCCTAGACGTGGACCCACTAGACCCACCCGACAGCTCCACTTAGCCGCCAGATCGTAACACTCTAGAAGCTGATGACGAAGATGAATTTGATTACGACGCTGCTATTGCTAGTCTAGTATCTAGGGACTAGATGGAATTTTACGCGGGGGATATGTTACGATTGGTATGTTTGCTTGTTTGTTTGTTTGCTTACTATTTGCATTGTTTGTAAAGTGGCAGCTATATTAACTAGCTGCCTCCTACTTTGTAACTTGCTTCTTCTTTCTCTCTATCTTAGTTATTTTGAATTGATGCACTCTTTCATCTTTGTAAGACCTGGCACGTCACACTATTTTAATAACTTAGTATATACTATATCGATTACTTTAGACTAAAGGTACTCCTTTTAGTACTATTCCTTATAGGGGTACTTTAGCCGACGATATATAGTATTAAGCTATATTATAAATATCTATATAGATTAGTATTATTTCTACTATATAGTACTATACTTAATTATACTATCTTAATAAATACTTTAGGGATTATTAATAAGATATAGGTAGAAGTCTTAGAAGTCTTACTAGGTAGTAGGTTCCTCTATTACCTTCGTATAGACTTACTAATTATTATTCCTTTAGTTATTAAGCTATTCGACTATAGCCTTAACTTTATATAGACTATAGTTATACTATTATTAGTACTTATCGAAGTATAACTATAACCGATTAATAAAAGTATAATATTCCTAGGTTATATTTCTATAGAAAGGTTTAACGTTCGTAGGCTCTTATAATATATAAATAGAATACTTTTTAATTAGTTATAGTATAAAGCGATCTTCTATACTTATCTATAGGATAGGTTTCGCTTACTCTAAGATTTCTAGTTCTATAAGAAGATTTTAGTACTCCTCTCTTACTTTAGCTTCTTAGATATATACTCTTAGTTCTTCGAAGGATAACTAAGAGGGACTCGCTAGATACTAAGGTAGCGTTATTTCTAACAAACTATTAGTCGTTTCCTATATTAACTGTGACGTGCCAGGTCTAGCAAAGATGAAAGAGTGCATCAATTCAAAATAACTAAGATAGAGAGAAAGAAGAAGC
>JAMAFK010000097.1:0-12333 GCA_023627375.1 Penicillium paneum
TGGGGCTTGACGGTATCAAGCGAGAGTCGAAACTAGCTTTTGCATGCGAAGTCAGTATCGAAACTGACGACGGGGAATAAACTGTGTGGGTACTGATTGACAGCGGTGCCGAGAAGACCTTTGTTAGTTAAAACTGGGTTAAGCAGCACCTCCTATATGCGAACGTAGGCCCTTCGAAACCCGTTATAGCCATGGATGGTCATACAGTCTACTCCTATGGCTCTTATGAGCTAGACAGTGAGCTGTGAGACAGTAGGGGGATAGTACGTAGCTACGTACTCTCCTGCGAAGTAGTCAAAATGATAGGATATGACCTGATTATTGGGTTCGATTGGCTAGAAGTAGTTAACCCTGAAATTGATTGGAAAACCCGGGCGTGGTATTATCGCCCGTCTAGCGAGAAGATTGAAAAGATAACTGCGGCGGCCTTTATGTAAGAGATTCTCTGCGGAGCCCTTACGCTTGCGGTGTATCCTTATCTGATTGCGAAAGGTAAGCCTATCCTGCTCTTCGCCGCGGTGTAGGGTGTGGAGAAAGCTTTACCGATCTAGTATTTAGACTGGGCTGACGTCTTTGATCCTGTGAATGCGGGAAAGTTGCCGGAGAGCAATGAGTATGACTATGCTATCGATATAGAAGCAGGTAAACAAATCCCTTATAAGCCTATTTATCCTCTCTCGGAGAAAGAGCTTGCAGTACTCCGAGATTATATTAAGGAGTGCCTCGAGAAGGGCTGGATAAGACCGTTACAAAGCCTAGCGGGCGTACCTATTTTATTCGTGCTAAAGAAGGACGGAGGGTTGCGTCTATGTGTGGATTATCGAGGGCTTAATGCGTTGACCCTTAAAAATCGGTATCTACTGCTATTGATTGGCGAGACTATGGATCGCTTGTCTGGCGCTAAGATCTTTACGTAGCTTGATCTGAAAGACGCTTATCACCGTATCCGAATTCGTAAGGGTGATGAGTGGAAGACTGCGTTTAGGACACGATATGGTTATTTCGAGTATACGGTCATGCCTTTTGGCTTGGCGAACGTACCTGCGACTTTCCAGTTGTATATTAATAGAGTAATGAGTGATCTACTCGACGTCTGCTGTGTGGTGTACCTCGATGATATCCTTATCTATTCATAGACTGAGGAGCAGCACGTACGGGATGTACGTAAGGTGCTGGATAGACTGCGGGCGTACAAGTTGTATGCGAAAATGTCAAAGTGTGCCTTCTATATAAAGTTAGTGGCGTTTCTGGGCTTCCTTATTATACTAGAGGGTGTTTCTATGGAGCCGGAGAGGATTCGCACTATACTGGAATGGCCGGAACTGCAGTGCTTGTACGATGTATAGCAATTTATCGGTTTTGGGAATTTTTATCGACGCTTTATTGAGAATTACTCTCGCGTCGCCGTACTACTGTTAGAGTTGACAAAGGGTGCTCCTAAGAAGAAGGGTGCGAATTATTAGAAGAACGGCTTTGTGTTCCCTCCGGAAGTAAGGGCCGCCTTCGAAGAGCTTAAGAAACGCTTTTTAAGTGTACCTGTGTTGGTCTACTTCGACCCTGCGAAGCCGATACGAATTGAGCCCGACGCTTTAGGGTTTGCGGTAGCGGCGATCGCTATGCAGCCCGATAATGAAGGTCGCTGGTACCTAATTGCTTTCTGGAGTAGAAAGATGATTGGTGCCGAAACGCGCTATGAAACGTACGATTCGGAACTGCTTGCGATCGTTGAGTCGTTTAAGTATTGGAGACACTATCTCGAGGGTAGTAAATTCCCTGTTTTAGTGCTGTCTGATCATGCTAACCTGCGTTACTTTATGACTACGAAGGAGTTAACTAGGCGTTAGGTAAGGTGGGCGGAGAGGTTAGCTATGTTTGACTTTGTTATCGAGTACCGCCCGGGAACCTTGAATCCCGCTGATGTGCCTAGTCGCCGACTAGACTACGTACCTAAGGAGGGAGAGTTTATGGAGAACTCGCTTTTGCCTACTCTTTAGGAAAAGCTGCGAAAGAGTCTTGGTGACGATGAAGAAGTAGTGTGAAGAGCGTATTCTGCCCTGGTGTAGGGGTATGCGGCGATGCCGACCCTAAAATCGTGTATCTCTATGATGGTGGGTAATATGATATTGATACCTAAATCTGATTGTCTGTACAGTGTGGCGGAGGACTGCGATGATGCAGTATGTGATGCCCACGATATGAGTATTGTGGATGAGTGGTGTGCTGCCGGCGATATAGGAATTCTAGACCCCCTGGTGCCACGCCTGATGGCTGCGCAGGCTAGTTAAGGTGAAATAGTATATATACTGGTGCTTAAGAACTCTATGGTGGAATTGCTCTGTATGACGTAGGATCGCGATCCGATGTCGCAGGATATCTGTATAAAAATAGAGGAGGAGGGCATTAGTAGTAAAAAGCTAAGTAATACGCCCTAGGGATTGACGCCTAATAGACTACTTAGGTTTTCTAACCGCGTTTATATCCCGAAAGAGACTGCGATCTTATATGAAATCATAAAGACGCACCATAATAATCCTCAAGGAGGGCATTATACTAGTAAACGTACCCTCGATACTATCCAGTGTAAGTTTTATTAGTATAGAATTGTAAAGGATATAAGGGAGTATGTATGTAACTGCGTGAGTTGTTAACGCAACTCGGTACGTAGGTATAAGCCGTATGGATTGCTGTAGCTGCTGCTAGTGCCTGAGAGGCCGGGTGAGTGGCTCAGTATGGATTTTATCACTGGAATGCCCCTATCGCGGTGGAATGGTAAGGTGTATGACGTAGTACTAGTACTGGTGGATATGTTTACGAAGTATACCCTATATCTCCCTTGCATGAAAGAAATTGATGTACCCGAGTTTGCAGAGTTGTTGTACGAACGTATGATTCCGATCTTCGGTATGCCAGAGAATCTGGTGAGCGACCGAGGCAGCCTGTTTACCAGCTAGTTCTGGTCTAGCTTCTGCTATTTTCTCGTAGTTAAGCGCTGGTTATCCACTGCGTTCCACCCTTAAACTAACGGATAGACTGAGCGATAAAATCAGGTATTGGAGTATTTCCTCCGTTTATATGTCAATTGGGAGTAAGATGACTGGGTAAGATGGCTGCCTATCGCTACGTTCACATACAACACGACAACTTACAGTGCGACCGGTAAGTCACCGTGTGAAGCGTTGATGGGTTACAACCCTTCTATCCAGGACAGTGTCAAAGAGTACCCCCAAGAGTATCATACGGATGCTGCGTAAAGGGTATAGGAAATCCAGGAGATGCGAAGCTTTATGAAAGAGCGACTCGCTAAGGCGAAAGAGTCGATGAAGTATCATGCGGACAAAAACTGTATAGATAAATCCTTTAAGGTTGGTGACTGGGTATATCTTAAGAGTAAGAACGTGGAAACGGGTAGGCCGAGTAACAAGCTGGATCACAAAATGCTGGGTCCATTTCAGATCCTTGAGAAGATCGGTACGTAAGCGTATAAACTACGCCTGACCCCCCGTTTCAGATTGCTATACCCTACGCACCACGTCTCGGCATTGGAACTGTATTATGGTGATGTTCCGACCGAAGACGGCGCTCTAGGACCGATCGAGATCGACGATTATGTGGAGTACGAGATTGAACGCATCCTCTCCTATAGAGGTGAAAAGACTAAGTCCTACTTGGTCAAGTGGCGTGGCTACGATGACGTTGAAGTAACCTGGGAACTGTAGTCTGCGGTAGAGGATACTCAGGCTCTTGACGAATACGAATCTAGGTTGGCTACGGCGGTGAAAATGCCAAAGAAAACGAGGATTGCGAAGACGCTCGCGAAGCGTAAGAAGACTTGATTGTGGATTAAATTAACTGCGAACCCTATGCTCCTGCTAGATCTCAGGCATGGGCGCAGGATGTATCTGCACGACTCAGCCAGATACGAAAACCACCATGAGTGCGTCGAAAACGCGATAAAGCAGCGATACCGGTGGCGCACTCGGAGGGTCCTGCGGGATAGGTGGTGGGCTCGGAGAAGCTAAGGAGACGAGCGGAGAACGGATACCCGGAGTGTTCCCTGGAGTGGTAGACGCACTCGGGGTAATTAGGGGGGTAGGGGTCAAACCCACTGGAGTGGAGGAGACGCTGCTGAGTAGCCTTGATACAGCTATACCCGTTTCCGGTGTACCGGTAGGCGCGTCGAAGTATTCCTTAACCTCCTCGTCAGCTACTGCGGCTGTAGTAAGCTTTTTTGCCCGGTTTGCGGCACGAGTTAGGCGCTTCACGTCTTGTTCGATACCACGGATTTGTGGCACCCGCGCAGAGGCGGGCGACGCGGTAAGGGCCGTGCGCGTAGCAGAGTGAACCTCGGTAGGGAGCTGCGCCATGGATTAGCAAAGGAATACCACAACAATGTCGCAGTCAAACTTATAGGGATACAACTGTGCTTTACCGAAGCGCAGTACGAATACTTTGTGTGACCCTCGGGGGTTACGCACTCGTGATTAAAGTGCGTCCTTAATCTGAGGAAACACCGCTGATAAGGAAGCGGCTCCTCCGCGGGCTTAGGAGATACCTGTGGGGGCGGTGTAGTGCTAGGCCGGGGGCCTGGAAAAAGACGACGACGTACCGTAGGACGTGGAGATTTATCGTCAGAAGATGGAGGTGCGGATCGTTTGCGCGCTATTGCTAGATTTTTTCTGTAACGAAATTAGTATGCGAATTCGAAAACGAGGTCGTTTTCTGTAGAGAGGGGGGCAGGCATGATGTCAAAATTCTCGGTATGCGTAATACTACCGAAAATGAAGACGCATCAACTGTATTTGCTAGCTAATGAAAATACCCCGATCAGAATGGCTTCATTTTGATGGAATATTAACGATTTAATGAAATAACGTGTACTTACTATTTTTGTAAGGCGAGAGGTTGAAGAAGAGAAGAAGATGCCGGGGGGTATTATGGGTATATATATGCCTATACCTTTTCTTTATCCTAACAGTGTTCCCCTGCGAATAAACAACTCCTCTCCTATGCCCTCCCGTAGGGAGATGCCTGAATGAGCAGGCTACTATATTGTCGGAGACCATGGCTGCCTGATTTCTCAGTGCGGTTGTGTAACCACTTTGTACAAATCCCATTGCACGTATTGTACCTTTTATTTATGTCAGTTCCTATGTCATTTTCTATGTTTTGGAGCATTTAACGCTGGATACCTTTCCCTGCGCCCCTTTTTTACCCTCATTGCGAGGTTTTTTGGACGCATGGGTTTTAATGGACCAAGCTGCTCTCTTTTTGTACTCCTTTTCTCTCCCATTCGAGCCTGCGGGGCCCGCATGCCACAAGGAGGGGGATATTGTCAGGACCCCAGTACTGAGAAGGCTGATGCCTGAAGTATGGCACCTGTCATGGTGCGTGGCGCACCCTGCAGGGGTGCGTGGGGGACTGTACACTGGACCGGAGCAGAGTATGCCGGCTGCTCCGGCCCCTCGGATCATGTGATCCACAAACATGTATATTATCCCCGTATGCTGCTTCTCTGGAGAAGCAGCTATTAGTTCCACTATACTACTGCGTATAGCACTATCTCTATTTCCCGATCTTATATTACACCCCAGTATTCCCTTAGGTACCTATACCTAGGGGTCTCACACTAGTCGTTGGTTATACTGTAAGGGTACCCTACTAGAAATAGAGATAGTCTCCCTAGAAGAGTTTAAGAAGGAACTATATCTATATAGTATCTTTTATATACTTTATATTAGACCGCCGGATCCGTTAGAAGAAGGCGAACGGTTAGGAGCTATATAGATAGACGACCCCTTACCACAAATATATAGAGACTTTACGGATATCTTTAACGAGGCTCTGGCTTCGATCCTACTAGAACACGCTACGTACGATCATACTATCGACCTAGAGCCAGGGAAGGTACCCCCGTTCAGGTCGCTATACTTGCTATCGAACGCGGAGTTAGAAGTCCTACGTACCTATATTAACGAGAACCTTAAGAGGGGCTAGATCCAATATTCGAAGAGCCCTATAGGGGCGCCTATTCTTTTTGTGCTAAAGAAGGACGGTAAGCTTCGGCTATACGTAGACTTCCGCGGATTAAACGCAATTACCATCAAGAACCGCCACCCCCTACCCTTAATTAGCGAATCCCTATCGAGACTCGCTAGTGCGAAGGTCTACACTAAGCTGGATCTCAGAGATATATACCACAGGATCCGTATCAAGAAGGGTGACGAATAGAAAACGGTATTTAGAACCCGCTATAGACATTTCGAGTATTGCGTGATGCCGTTTAGGCTCACGAATACACCCGCAACCTTCCAGGCCTATATAAATAAGGCTCTCGCAGGATTGCTAGATATCTTCCTAGTAGTCTACCTAGATAATATCCTGATCTTCTCCCGGGACGAGGAATCCTATATAGAACACGTACAAATAGTGCTAGAACAGCTCCGCCAGTTTAAACTCTACACGAAGGCCTCGAAGTACACCTTCTATACTTCTCAGGTAGAGTTCCTTAGATTTATCGTCTCTAGCGACGGTATCTCGATAGACCCTGCCCGAGTAGAAGCGATTACCGCTTAGCCGGAGCCGGAGTATATCTTCGATATACAGCAATTCGTGGGCTTCGCGAACTTCTACCGTAGGTTTATTAAATCGTACTCGAAGATCATAGGGCCGCTTAACGTATTAGTCCGGGGCCCGGATATACAGAAGAAGGGGAAGAACAAAAAGAAGTTAGGCTTCTACTTCGATAAAGCCGCGAGGAAGGCTTTCTAAGAGATTAAGGAGATTTTCTAAAAAGCCCCTCTTCTCGTATACTTCGACCCCCTACTAAGAACCTTAGTAGAATCTGATGCGTCAGGCGAAGTAATTAGAGCAATCTGCTCGCAGCTGTAAAAAGAGAGCGGTACTTAGAAACCGATCGCATTCTTCTCGCGTAAGATAAGGCCGGAAGAAACCTACTATAGAGTAGAAGACTAAGAGATACTAGCGATCGTAGAAGCCTTCCGAGAATAGAGATATTTCCTCGAAGGAAATACACACTAGGTCTTGGTTAAGATAGATTATACGAACTTAACGAACTTTATAACGACGAAGGAACTATCTCGCAGATAAGCAAGATAGGCTGAGTATATAGTAAGTTTTGACTTCGCTATTGTATTCAGAGCCGGCTCTATAAACCCGGCCGATATACTAAGCAGGAGGCCAGACTATATACGAACCTCTATATATAATAAACAGTACTAGGCGAGGTTTATATATAAGCTCGAAGAAGCTATCCGCTAAGGAGCAGAGGAGCTATAAGAAGTCGCCTACCTAGCCATAGGATCGGGTATAGAAGATACTAGTAGCTCCCTATTCGTACTCGTAACGCGAAAGGAGGCTAAGGAAGCCCTTACAGGTAAGATACCACTCCACCCCGAACCCCAGGAGTCTATAAGGGACTTCGTACGTAAGGTACAGATAGGCCTGGACAAAATGGTGCTGTTGGTGCTGCGAAAATGCCAAGACCATACTAAAATTAGTGCCTTGGCAAAACCTTGGCGCCAAGGTGCCGATCATTATCCTAGTTAGGTAATATTATTACTAAATAAGGTTAGTTTATAGGTGCTGCAGTACCAGAATTCTTTTAGTGCTGTAGCACCGGACCTGAAATCGGGCTTAGTGCTGCAGCACTGTCAAGGCCTAGGTACAGATAAGAGATACCTTGGCGCAGAAGAAACTCGTAGAGATAGACCAACGGGGCCAGGGCGGCCGCCTAGAAGGCACAGCCTAGAGCATAAGGCTAGACGACGGTCTACTTAGATACAATAATAAGGTCTATATCCCACAGGAACCTGTACTAATCGCCGAGATTATATATATTTACTATAATGACCCCTAAGCAGGCCACTATCGAGCTCGGCGTATAAAGGAGGCTATTACGACGAAGTACTGGTGGCAGGATATATATAAATCCATCAGGGAGTATATAAATAACTGCCTAACTTACCAGCTAAATATAGTATACCGCCACAAGCCGTACGGTCTACTAGAACTATTACCAGTACCACAGAGACCTACCAAATAGATAAGCGTCGACTTTATTATAGGGTTACCTCCCGCGAAGTGGCAGGATAAGGTCTACGATGTACTTATGGTTGTGGTCGATATATTTACGAAGTACTCGCTGTATATTTCTTATACAAAGGACGTAGAAGTAGATAGACTTGTAACCTTATTCTATGAACGTGTTATACCTCTCTTTAGAATGCCAGGAAACCTTATAAGTGACCGAGGTACGGTATTTATAAGTAAATTCTAGTTATCGTTCTACTTCCTCCTTACTATAAGGCGCCGGTTGTCGACTGCCTACTACCCGTAGACGGATAGATAGACAGAGAGATAAAATCAGAGTATAGAGTACTACCTAAGAGGGTATATTAATTAGTACTAGGACGACTAGGTACGCTGGCTACCGCTGGTACAGCTTATCTATAATAACTCTACCTATAGTGCTCTGGGTATAATATCTGTAAAGGCTCTACTAGGCTTTAACCCGGACCTTTATACCTTAGTATAGGAGGACCTAACAGATCTTTATAAGGATATAATATAACGCGTCGAAGATATAGAGGAAATATAAACGGACCTTAGGGTACGCCTAGAGAAGTCGAAGGAGGTTATAAAGAAGTTATATAATAAGAAGTATATCGATAAAACCTTCGTAATAGGGGACTAGATCCTAGTAAGGAATACGTATATCGACTCAGGGAGACCTTATAAGAAACTAGACTACCGCTACGTAGAACCCTTCTAGGTCGTAGGAATAGTTAGGAAGCAAGTCTACCAATTAATCCTACCGCCTAGATACCACAGGATATATCCTATATAATATATATCCTTACTGGAACCCTTCGAAGGTGACCTACAGATAGGCTAGGGGAGGCTAGATCCTATTACAGTCGATAGAGAACTAGAATATATCGTGGAACGTATTCTTAAAAGCTACCGTAAAGGGGCAGAGTACCTAGTTAAATAGAAAGGCTACAGAGATACTAAGAATATATAGGAACCTCGGGTATATATAGAAGAGACTGCTATATTAGATCTATTTAAAGAAGAAGAGCGCGTAAAACTACCTATAAAAGCTAAAAGGGGGCGATCTATAAAGAAGAAGAAGATAAGCTAAGACCGCGAAGACGCTGTAAGAAGCGGCGTATATCGGCGGGAATATAACGCAGAAGGCGTACAGTAGTAGGTACAGGAGGCAGGGCTAAGAGTCTAATACGAACAGCCCAGGGATAATACGGTATATAGAGGCGTCGTAGCCGCCGCTATAGGCGGGCTGTTAACCAAGGTCGCGCAGAAATAAGGCCTAAGTATCGCAGTAAAGGATATATCGCTACCCAAAGGGTCGAAGGTCGACGATCCCCTTCCCGTATTACTATACTTCCTATAAATCCGAGGATTACTACCTAGGCTATAACAGTATTCCGCGTAGGAGCCCGTACCTAGGGCGTAACGGACCACTAAGAGGGTATCGGGCGAGGTACAGGGGGCTGCGGAGAAGATAGTAGAGGAGCCGGCGGAGGGGGTAACTACCCAGCTAGCAGCAGCGATAGCCTAAGGGTAGGCATATCAGGGGGCATAAGCCTACGGGAGATAGATTATAAGAGCGCCAGCCGCGTACCACGGAAATAGCCAACTAGGTCTTCTCGAGTACGTTACTAAGATCCAGTCGCAGAAGGTACTAGGATAGCCCGATTTACAATCGTATCTAGGTATAGGTCAACCTAATAGGTTAGCAACACCCTATACGAAGAAGCAAGACCTCTATACTATAATATAAACCTACCGAAGGCTCGTATAATAGGTATACTTAGCACCCCGAGATCCCGCGCGAGATATATAGATATATATATAATCGGCGCTGATCCGATTCACACATCGTATACACTAAGCTGTAGCAGGATTCCTAGCGAAGACCTAAGGGTTATAGTTAGATATAGCGGAGGGTAGAAGATAAAGTTAGGAGTTACTATCGCAGCGCATTTTCTAGCGAAGAGGTCGCTATACTAAGACAAAGAACGTACATTCAAAGAAGTGCCTTTAAAGGAAATACCAAGAGCTTCGAGGACACAGCTTATAAAGGAGAGGGGTAATATTACGACCCCGAGGGTCACTTATATAACTGGCCCGTATAGGCCGACGTACTTACTAAGTAAGCGCCAGGGGTATATATATACCGCGCACATAAGATTTAGAACCTTAGCGATTAGTCTACTAAATTATATGACCCATGCTAGGGACCTCCACTCTAATTCGAACCTCTATTTCAGGATACGCTAGTAGCTAGTCCTAACAGGGGCCTATCTATAGATAGTAATAATTTCCTTTCTTAGTTTAGGTCTTACTATCTCAGTTAATAGGATAGAGAGTCCGGTATAGTTATTATTATCTCCTAGAGGGTTAGAGGGTTTCTTTAGTATAATAGTACCTCCCTCCAGGTCCTTATCTCCTACTTATAGAAAGCTAATATCTCTTAATATTGTGATCTTTTTAGTTTCAGGATTCTAGACTAGACTTCCGCAAAGCCCAACTTTAGGCCCAAGGTCCGGGCTCGAAACCTAACCCGCAACGAGCTGGGGGTCGAACTTTTTAAGCTCGACCCGGACCCCAGCTCGTAGTAGGGGGCTCGTCGAGCCCCCTCCCAGGCTCGAAATTGTATAAAATCATGGTCTTAGCGTTTATAAAGTAGCTAAATCATCCAAATAAATAACTTTCTTTTATAGATATTCTAGCTTTATATCTTATTCTACTATATTATTATAATAAGGAATAAGAAATATTTCGAAATTCTACTAAATCAGGACATATCTTCTATATATTACTATAAAAACTAAATATTACAACTATATAGATAAATTAGTTAGAAGTATTCTATATATATAAGTTTATATCTACTAATATATATATTTTGTACTTAGAACTATATATATCTTTCTAGTTCTAATAGTTCTAGATAAGCTACTTAGATTTAAAAATATATTATAGCTAATTAGATAAAATTTTTTGAGGGAAATTTAGGTCTAACGAGCTAGGAATAGGCTTTTTTCGGGCTTTTAGGGGGCTTTAAGTAGGGTACTAAGAGCTTTTTTCAAGTTTTACGGGCTTTTTTTCGAGTTTTAAGGGCTTTTTTCGAGCTTTATAGGCTTTCTTTCGAGTTAGACCTACTTATTATGTATGATTTAACTAATTAGCTACTACTATTATTACTTTCCGTTTAATACCTTAATTATTAATTTAACTAGTCAATCATACTCTAGCTTCTTATAATATATTAATCCCCCTTTATCCCTTCTCAAAAACCCTTACTATTCTACATTTTATTAACTCTACAATATCCCAAAGTTAATAGTCCGAGTTAGTATTATTACAATTCGGTAGTAACTATAATAACTTATTATATCTTACACCCTCCAATTATCTAGCTACCCTATCGCTAAGCCAATAGACCTTAGACGTACCTATATCAGCTTTTCTTCGACCGGATAACCCTTCCCTACTTCTCTAGCTTAAGCAATTTAAACGTATTAGACCCGATCGGAAAAGGTTATATTTCTTATATAATAGAATAAATCATCAAGAGTAGGTAGAGTGGTGGTTACAAACTAATTATAGGTTAAAGGGCAAGGTCGTATAAGACTTAAATCATCTTTTAAATGTATGGGATCACTTTACTTAGGTAGCCTATAGCAGCGATAGTAGCCTAAAGGTTATATATAAGCGCTACTCTACAATCCTTAAGTATCCTTATACAGCGAGAAAGGATACAAACAGAAAAGATACGCGTTATGGTACGACTACTATAACTAGGTATCTTAGGACTTCTACCTATAAAAAGGCTATAAGTACAGGCCAGTAATAAGGGAGACTAAATAAGTTTCTTTATTCAACGGTATAGATATCTTTTAATATAATTTATATAACTAACCTAATTAAAATAGGATGATACTATTCGAGAGACCTTCTCTAAGGTAGCTTAGGAGGATAATCTCTTACAATTCATCACTATCAATCGACTTCCTTTTCACCTTATTAAACATCCAACATTCCGACGAATAATATCACAAGCACGCTCAGCCCTAAGCTTTCTATCTATACCCTCCGCTGATATAGTACGACGTCGTCTATCTACTTGTATTAAAGAACGTTAATAATCCACCCTCAAATTACTTCTAGTAGATTTAAAGATCTCAATTACCTTAGATTACTAGACTTCACCGTTTAGATAAGTATTTATAGCCGTTACTAGCTATTTTATCGATCTTAACTAGTCCTACCGGGAGGTACTTCTTA
>JAMAFK010000098.1:0-11899 GCA_023627375.1 Penicillium paneum
AGGTAATATATAAGTAAGATTCTTACTAGGAAGTAGGGTCTTTAGTAGCTTCCTATTAGTTAGATAAAATCTATAAGTGTTGGAATATATATGTTCCGTGTTTTGACCGTTTGTTTACTTTATACTGTTTGTTTCATTTCATCTGATCAAAAAGTCATGAATTCACTTGATCAAAAGATCATGAAATCATCTGATCAGTCATGATATCAAAATGATCTCAAAATTGCCGAGCTATCCGCGATGTTTGTTTGCTATAAGAAAGCACCAAATTGTACTGAATATCAGATTAGACAAATTAACTATTCCTGACCTGAATATATACTTTGATCTCATGTTTTTGACCGCCTAGTTATTTATCTATTTAAATACTAAGCATTTGACCCCTCGAGAGTATAAAACGAAGCATTGTACCTAGTTTTACCGCCCTCTAACAGTTATAAGCCCGGCTTAACCCTTTTATCTAAGAGTTAAGACTAAAATTAACAACCTTTTGACCTTTTATCTGATCTTTGTTCCATTAAATCTCTCTTCCATCTAATTTCGTCATAATAACAGAAGTAAAGCCTTCGATTACCCTAAGTCAGTAATCTAATTGGCTAGTCTGGTATATATATATTAGATCAATTGCTATTAGTTATAGACTATGGGATTATATTAATCCGGAAGAACAAATGACCCTTCCGATACTAAATAAACCTATTTATCCTATCTTTACCGAGATATTTACCTAGGGTAAAATAATGGTCGATCTAACTAACCACTAACTGGCTCTCTGGTAAGAAATAAGATAAGAGTATAAAATCGACTATAAATAATTTAAGACGATAGATAATAGGGCCCGAGCCCTATTCTATACAATTATTAGATCGCTCTCAATTAATAACAGATAACTAGTTAGTAATACTACTACTAGTCAGAATACCCTTTCTACGTTGTATAATATATATATACTAACAAATAAAGCAAGAAAACGTTACGTAATATAATAATAGTATACTTTACAATAAGGACTATCACATAATCGATCGATTAAAAAATAGCTTATAAATTAGGAGAACGTCTATATAGAAGCATTCTAAATAGAGATTGCCGAAGCTACTAAATCATACGCTTTATACGACTTTCTTAAAGCCGTAGGATTATTATCCCTACATTTCACAGAATATTAGACTAATTACCTAACGATAATCATAGAATTAGGTGATAATATACCTGATTTTTATTAGTTACTTAAAAAATACCGCGATTCTATTCGTCTAAACCTACTAAAGATATTAATAAAGGTTATATATACCACTTTTTAGGGTAATGACTAAAGCGGTAAAAGCTAGTAGAAAGATTAGACGAAAACGATACGTGATCTATAATACCCTTATTAAGAAGACCCTAAATAAGGAAATCACGTATTTAACAACTACTAATATATTAACCCAAAAATACGACTAAATAGATAGACAGTATCACCTAACGCAGAAGAACGCTTTAAAAAAGCCTATTAATATAAAGGTTTTAACCATATATATAAAAATGCCCTAAAAAGGTATATTTTAGACTAAAAAACCGAGTTAGACCAAAAGAAATTAATGATAATAACGATACGGTTTAGTAGATAAACAATCTAAAAATAGAAGTCACGTAGCTTACGTGATTTATAGGTATTTAACATAGGATTAGATATATATCTGTATAATAATATAAGTAAATTTATTAATTATATACAGAATTTATCCTATATCTCTATCGGCGATATAACCATTAAAATTGAAGGTTTTAGGACTATTTTAGTAGAACCTACCGAATCACCTAATTAAATAGTCTTTAAATTGATAAATGTAGCCTATTCCCTAGGCTTTTATCTTAACCTAATTTCTACCGGTTTAGCAGAGAAAGTAGGTATATAGTATAACAGATAAAAAGGTTATCTTAAAAGCACTAAAGGCAGCCCTATTTATAAGGTTAAAAAGGTATCTAACTTAATTTTCGTCCAATAGTACCAGAATACACTTAATTACCTAATTTTAAATAATTAGACTAATACAGAAACCGACTATTTATCTAATCTTATTGATCACATGACTTCGCTAAATATAGCAAACATATTAAATACAATACGATCGTCTAATCTATACCTAATAAAAGGGTTATATAACCTATAGTATACTCGTTTAGGCCATCTAAATAAGCAGGTACTAAAATACCTTAAAAAAGCGGCTATAAATATTAAAATCGACTAGAATTTAACCCTTTTATTATATAAAATATACCTAATTTCTAAGGCAGAAAGATAGATATCTTATCGACTAATAATAATTGGGGATCAACTATTTAAAGCAGTCCATTAGGACCTAATTTATATAACTAAGGCATATAATCATTATAAATACGTCTCTTATCTAATCGACCCCGTGACTAAATATTAGATTTCGTCTAATCTTAGTCGAAAAGATCAGGTGACAGATACTGTTCGGATGAAATTTACCTTTATAAATAACTAATTTAATATTAAACCAAAGGTTATACACTACGATAGAGATAGAAATTTGCTCCTATTCCTAGTAGAATATAAAGAAAAAGGGATTAAAGTATACGTGACCCTACTCTATTAACCTAAGCAAAATAGCTATACCGAGAGATCTAGCGCTTTAATCTTAATAATAGCGCGTACTATACTTATTAATACCAATTTACCTGCCTATTTATAGCCTAAGGTAGTTAATACTACCGTTTATACCTAGAATAAGCTGCCTAGTAAGTAATTAAACTAGATATCCCTATAATAAGCGCTAGTTAGTCGATTAGTAACAGCCCCTATATATATGATATTGATCCTATCCCTATCAAATATTAGGATTTATGGTTATAAGGTGTACGTTCGAATACTATCAATACCATACTTATTTAAAATAAGTGTACGTGTATAAATTGGTTATCTTATAGGGTATGATACGTCTAATATATAGTATATTTAGACACCCTAATCCAGGAGGATTATACGTACACATAACATGGTTTTCGACGAAACGAGCTTTTATACCCCGGAAGAACGGGATAATGATATTCCGGTAGTAAATAAGACCAATAAAGTTATCTTAACACTAATCTAGTCCGAATTTGATCAGTTGATTAATGAAATTGATATTATAGAAGAAATTAACATACCAGATAATGAAATATATGACGAAACACGTGATAAAGAAATACCTAAGGCATCTAACCAGCCTAAGGCAGAAATGACATCAGACGAAATCCTTGGCGATCAACCAGAAACGCCAAACGAAAGCGAAACAGACAAAATTCTAGGAGATCAGCCCCCAATGCCGTCAGAAAGCATACAATCTAACGAGAAACCACCTGTTAGAGGGCGGTAAAACTAGGTACAATGCTTCGTTTTATGCTCTCGAGGGGTCAAATACTTAGTATTTAAATAGATAAACAGCTAGGCGGTCAAAAACATGAGATCAAAGTATATATTCAGGTCAGGAATAGTCAATTTATCTAATCTGATATTTAGTATAATTTAGTACTTTCTTATAGCAAACAAATATCGTGGATAGCTTAGCAGTTTTGAGATTATTTTAATATCATGATTAATCAGATGATTTCATGATCTTTTAATTAAATGAATTTATGACTTTTTAATCAGATAAAATGAAATAAACAGTATAAGGTAAGTAAACGGTTAAAATACGGAATATATATATTCTAATATACCCCTTTAGATTTTGACTTTAGTTAAAAGCTACAATTATAGGATAAAAAGCAAGTAAATAGGAAGGAATTAAATATTATTAAACTTAGTTACCCGATTAGGTAATTGTCTTAAATTCAGCTAGTTCAGGAATTTAATATGCTTTTAGGATAGAAGGTATTTTATTAATCCGTCGGCGATTATATTGTTCGTCTAAATCTATTAGAGATATATATCTCTATTTCTTACCTTTTCTCTCAGCTAATACTGATTTATATCTACGTGACGCAGTTTTATCTAATATAATAAATTTAGTTTTATTATCAGATTAATAGTCTATTTATTATTATATAATAGTATTAGGTCGTTTTCCGGGTTAAATTTAATTAATCTAAGTAATCGTTTTATCTAAAGTAGGTATTTTACTACCTTAGAAAGTATAATAAGTTCTACTTTGGTTATTAATATAGTAATAATTCGTTATTTTCTTACTAACTAATTAATTAGACTACTAAAAAGGGTAAAAATAAAGCCCTAGGAGCTTTTTTGTCTAATATTATCTATAAAACTAGTATCTAATACTACGCGAAAGATATATTTAGGATTATATAACCTATTAAATTTAATTAAATAATATCTCGTCCTATAAAGGTACGAAATTATTTACTCTGTAGTGATCACGTAGCTTCTTTCTAGCTTAGTAAGCCATTGAGAAAGTATCTAGTATATAAATATAATATCTAGGCGTATTATTATTATAGTAAAACCAATTAATCCTACTAATGATTAGTAGTGATTAATTAATTATAGGTACGCTTTGTGGTTAGGTAATATATTAGGTAATATATAAGTAAGATTCTCGCTAGGAAGTAGGGTCTTTAGTAGCTTCCTATTAGTTAGATAAAATCTATAAGATATCTTCTCAATATATATATCTTGATTTAACTATATTTTCTATTTCGTCCGATCTCTAATCACGTGAATTCTAATAAATTAGATTAATTCGCTATAATCTTTTATCTTAAAGCTTCGATATAGACAATTTCTAATAAATTCGGTATATTTTCGGTATTTTAGAAGGTATATTCCGAGAAGATTATTAATAAAGATTATTAATACGACTTTTCTATCTAAAAATAGGTATGGGTCTTCTAGGATTAGATAAAAGCCTATTTCTATAAGCTTTAATTTGATTGTTTCTTCCTATAGTTATAGTGAAATTCGTAGGCTATATAGAGCTTAGTTTAGTCGTAAAACGTAACCTCGCCGCCGGTAACCCGGTAGAAACTAGTAGTATAAATAGGGTAAAAGCGAGCTATTAAGAAAGGTATTTACCGTGTCTATTTAGAAGGTTTCTAGATCAAAAGTAGCGGCTATTACTAATAATATATAAAGGGTGTACGCTGCTAGGGTTATAGCCCTAATGTCTTCTTTATCTTTAATAATCTAAAGGTCGCTATAAACGTAAATTTGTGCTTTAAAACGTATTAAAAACCTATTTTCGTCTAATTTATATTTAAATACCTATCGGATTGGAAGGATTTAATACCTAGGGCAGGTATTTTAGGGTATTTCTCTGTATTCGTCTAAATAGAACTAGGTCATATAATCGGCTTTCTCGGGTATCTATATATTTATCTTATTTAATTTATCGTATTTAATCTATATTACTTAATACTATTCTACTTTATAAGTATAGAATTAAACTTTAGGCTAATTGTCTAGTTCTTTTAGTAGGTTATTAACTAGTATTTTCTTCGGTTAAGATAGTAATACTATAGAAAATATATGTAAATATCCTAGTATTAAATTCGTCCGATATTTCTTATCAGGTAATTCTTTATTATTATTAGGTAAAAATAGTCTCTTTAGGGATAAATCATCCCTATTAGTATTATTAATTAATACTATTAGACTGTTATTATATGGTTTTTCGTTAGATTATATACTTTCTAACGGTATTAGGGGCTAATCTCTAAGAATTTCGTCTATTTCACTTTTATCTAGTATTTCTAGTTAATCGCTAAGGATTTTGTCTAATATTATTTCTACCTTAGGCTTAGGCTAATTAGTGGCCTTAGGTATTTCTTTATCACGTATTTCGTTATATATTTCGTTATCTAGTATATTGATTTCTTCTATAATATCAATTTTATTAATCAACTGATTAAATTCGGACTAGATCAGTGTTAAGATAACTTTATTAGTCTTATTTACCACCGGAATATTATTATCCCATTCTTCTAGGGTATAAAAGCTTATTTCGTCGAAAACCATATCACGTATACGTATAATCCTCCTAGATTAGGGTATCTAAATATACCATATATTAGACGTATTATACCCTATAAGATAACCAATTTATATACGTATACTTATTTTAAATAAGTATGGTATTAATAGTATTCGAACGTACGCCTTATAACCATAAATCCTAATATTTAATAGAGATAGGATTAATATTATATATACAGGGGCTATTACTAATTAACTAACCAGCGCTTATTGTAGGGATATCTAGTTTAATTGCTTACTAGGCAGCTTATTCTAGGTATAAACGGTAGTATTAACTGCCTTAGGCCATAAATAGGTAGGTAAATTAGTATTAATAAGTATAGTACGCGCTATTGTTAAGATTAAAGCGCTAGATCTCTTGGTATAACTATTTTACTTAGGTTAATAGGGTAGGGTTATATATACTTTAATCCCTTTTTCTTTATATTCTACTAGGAATAGGAGTAAATTCCTATCTCCGTCGCAGTGTATAACCTTTAGTCTAATATCGAATTAGTTATTTATAAAGGTAAATTTCATCCGAACAGCGTCTGTTACCTAATCTTTTCGACTAAGATTAGATAAAATCTAATATTTAGTCATAGGGTTGATTAGATAAGAGACGTATTTATAATAATTATATACCTCAGTTATATAAATTAGGTCCTAATAGACTATTTTAAATAGTTAATCCCTAATTATTATTAGTCGATAAGATATCTATCTTTCTACCTTAGAAATCAGGTATATTTTATATAATAAAAGGGTTAAATTCTAGTCGATTTTAATATTTATAGCTACTTTTTTAAGGTATTTTAGTACCTACTTATTTAGATAGCCTAAACGAGTATACTATAGGTTATATAACCCTTTTATTAGGTATAGATCAGACGATTGTATTATATTTAATATATTTACTATATTTAGCGAAGTTATATAATTAACGAGATTAGATAAATAGTCGGTTTCTATATTAGTCTAATTATTCGAAATCAGGTGATTAAGTATATTCTAGTACTATTAGACGAAAATCAAGTTAGATACCTTTTTAACCTTATAAATAGGGCTACCTTTAGTACTTTTAAGATAACCTTTTTGTCCGTTATATTATATACCTACTTTCTCTGCTAAACCGGTAGAAATTAGGTTAAAATAAAAGCCTAGGGAATAGGCTACATTTATTAATTTAAAGACTATTTAATCAGGTGATTCAGTAGGTTCTACCAAAATAGTCCTAAAACCTTTAATTTTAGTGGTTATATCGCCGACAGAGATATAGGATAAATTCTATATATAATTAACAAATTTACTTATATCATTATATAGATATATATCTAATCCTATATTAAATACCTATAAATCATATAAGCTATATAACTTCTGTTTTTAGATTATTTATCTACTAAACTGTATCGTTATTATTGTTAATTTCTTTTAGTCTAACTCGGTTTTTTAGTCTAAATTATACCTTTTTAGGGTATTTTTATATACGTGGTTAAATCCTTTATATTAATAGGCTTTTTTAAAGTATTCTTCTACGTTAGGTAATACTATCTACCTATTTAGTTATATATTAGGATTGATATATCGGTAGTTATTAAATATATGATTTCCTTATTTAGGGTCTTCTTGATAAGGGTATTATAGATTACGTATCGTTTTCGTCTAATCTTTCTACTAGCTTTTTCCGCTTTAGTTATTACCCTAAAAAGTGGTATATATAACCTTTATTAATATCTTTAGTAGGTTTAGACGAATAGAATCGCGGTATTTTTTAAGTAACTAATAAAAATCGGGTATATTATTACCTAATTCTATAATTATCGTTAGGTAATTAGTCTAATATTCTATGAAATATAGGGATAATAATCCTATAGCTTTAAGAAAGTCGTATAAAGTATATAATTCAGTAGCTTCAGCGATCTCTATTTAGGATACTTCTATATAGACGTTCTCCCAATTTATAAGCTATTTTTTAATCGATCGATTATATGATAGTCCTTATTGTAAAGTATACTATTATCGTATCACGTAACGTTTTCTTACTTTATTTATTAGTATATATATATTATATAACGTAGAAAGGGTATCCCGACTAGTAGTAGTATTACTAACTAGTTATCTATTATTAATTGAGAGCGATCTAATGATTATATAGAATAGGGCTCAGGCCCTATTATCTATTGTCTTAAATCGTTTATAGTCGATTTTATACTCTCGTCTTATTTCTTACTAGAGAGCTAGTTAGTAGTTAGTTAGATCGACTATTATTTTACCCTAGGTAAATATCTCGGTAAAGATAGGACGAATAGGTTCATTTGGTATTAGAAGGGTCATTTATTCTTCCGGATTAATATAATCCTATAGTCTATAACTAACAGTAATTGATCTAATATATATATACCAGACTAGCTAATTAGATTGCTAACTTAGGGTAATCGAAGGCTTCACTTCTATTATTATAACGAAATCAGATAGAAGAGTGATTTAATAAAACAAAGATTAGATAAAAGGTTAAAAGGTCGTTAATTTTAGTCTTAACTCTTAGATAAAAGGGTTAAGCCGGGCTTATAACTGTTAGAGGGCGGTAAAACTAGGTATAATACTTCGTTTTATACTCTCGAGGGGTTAAATACTTAGTGTTTAAATAGATAAACAGCTAGGCGGTCAAAAACATGAGATCAAAGTATATATTTAGGTTAGGAATAGTTAATTTGTCTAATCTGATATTCAGTACAATTTGGTGCTTTCTTATAGTAAACAAACATCGCGGATAGCTCGGTAGTTTTGAGATCATTTTGATATCATGATTGATCAGATGATTTCATGATCTTTTGATCAAATGAATTCATGACTTTTTGATCAGATGAAATGAAATAAATAGTATAAGGTAAGTAAACGGTCAAAACACGGAACATATATATTCTAACACCACCTAATAACAGTCTAATAATATTAATTGATAACACTAATAGGGATGATTTATCCCTAAAAAGACCATTTTCACCCGATAATAATAAAGAATCACCTGACAAGAAACATCGGACGAATTTAATACTAGGATATTTATATACATTTTCCATAGCATTACTATCTCAACCGAAGAAAATACCAGTTGATAACCTGCCAAAAGAACCAGACAATTAGTCTAAAGTTTAATTCCATACTTATAAAGTAGAATGGCATTAAGTAATATAGATTAAATATAATAAATTAAATAAGATAAATATATAGATACCCGAGAAAGCCGATCATATAACCTAGTCCTATTCAGACGAATATAGAGATATACCCTAAAATACCTGCCCCAGGTATTAAATCCTTCTAATCCGATAGGTATTTAAATATAAATCAGACGAAAATAGGTTTTTAATACGTTTTAAAGTATAAATTTACATTTGTGGCGACCTTTAGATTATTAAAGATAAAGAAGACGTTAGGGCTATAACCCTAGTAGTATATACCCTTTGTATATTACTAGTAATAGCTACTACTTTTAATCTAGAAACCTTCTAAATAGATGTGGTAAATACCTTTCTTAATAGCTCGCTTTTATCCTATTTATACTACCAGTTTCTACTGGGTTACTAGCGGCGAGGTTATGTTTTATAACTAAACTAAGCTCTATATAGGCTACGAATTTCACTATAACTATAGGAAGAAACGATTAAATTAAAGCTTATTAAAATAGGCTTTCGTCTAATCCTAGAAGACCTATACCTGTTTTTAGATAGAAAAGTCGTATTAATAATCTTTATTAATAATCTTCTCGGAATATACCTTCTAAAATACTGAAAATATACCGAATTTGTTAGAAATCGTCTATATCGAAGCTTTAAGATAAAAGATTACGGTGAATTAACCTAATTTATTAGAATTTACGTGATTAGAGATCGGACGAAATAGAAAATATAGTTAAATTAAGATGTATATATTAAGAAGATATCTTATAGATTTTATCTAATTAATAGGAAGCTACTAAAGACCCTACTTCCTAGTGAGAATCTTACTTATATATCACCTAATATATTACCTAACTACAAAGCGTATCTACAATTAATTAATTACTACTAATTATTAGTAGGATTAATTGGTTTTACTATAATAATAATACGCCTAGATATTATATTTATATACTAGATACTTTCTTAATAGCTTACTAAGCCAGAAAGAAGCTATATAATCGCTATAGAGCAAATAATTTTGTACCTTTATAGGATAAGATATTATTTAATTAAATTCGATAGGTTATATAATCCTAAATATGTCTTTTGTATAGTATTAGACGCTAGTTTTATAGATAATATTAGACGAAAAAGCTCCCAGAGCTTTATTTTTACCCTTTTTAGTAGTCTAATTGATTGGTTAGTAAGAAAACAATAAGTTATTATAATATTAATAACCGAAGTAGAACTTATTATACTTTCTAAGGTAGTAAAATACCTACTTTAGATAAAACGATTGCTTAGATTAATTAAATTTAACCCGGAAAACGACCTAATACTATTATATGATAATAAATAGACTATTAATCTAATAATAAAACTAAATTTATTATATTAGACAAAACTATATTATATAGATATAAATCAGTATTAGCTAAGAGAAAAGGTAAGAAATAGAGATATATATCTCTAATAGATTTAGATAAATAATATAATCGCCGATAGATTAATAAAATACCTTCTATCCTAAAAGTATATTAAATTCCTAAACCAGCTGAATTTAAGACGATTACCTAATCGGGTAACTGAGTTTAACAATATTTGATTCCTTCCTGTTTACTTGCTTTTCATCCTATAATTGCAGCTTTTGACTAAGGTCAAAATCTGAAGGGGTGTGTTGGAATATATATGTTCCGTGTTTTGACCGTTTGTTTACTTTATACTGTTTGTTTCATTTCATCTGATCAAAAAGTCATGAATTCACTTGATCAAAAGATCATGAAATCATCTGATCAGTCATGATATCAAAATGATCTCAAAATTGCCGAGCTATCCGCGATGTTTGTTTGCTATAAGAAAGCACCAAATTGTACTGAATATCAGATTAGACAAATTGACTATTCCTGACCTGAATATACACTTTGATCTCATGTTTTTGACCGCCTAGTTGTTTATCTGTTTAAACACTAAGCATTTGACCCCTCGAGAGCATAAAACGAAGCATTGTGCCTAGTTTTACCGCCCTCCAACAATAAGATATCTTCTTAATATATATATCTTAATTTAACTATATTTTCTATTTCGTCTAATCTCTAATCACGTAAATTCCAATAAATTAGGTTAATTTACTATAATCTTTTATCTTAAAGCTTTAATATAGATAATTTCTAATAAATTCGGTATATTTTTAGTATTTTAGAAGGTATATTCCGAGAAGATTATTAATAAAGATCATTAATATAACCTTTCTATCTAAAAATAGGTATAGGTCTTCTAGGATTAGATAAAAGCCTATTTCTATAAGCTTTAATTTAATCGTTTCTTCCTATAGTTATAGTAAAATTCGTAGCCTATATAAAGCTTAGTTTAGTCGTAAAATATAACCTTACCGCTAGTAACCCGGTAGAAACTAGTAATATAGATAGGGTAAAAACGAGCTATTAAGAAAGGTATTTACTATATCTATTTAGAAGGTTTCTAGATTAAAAGTAGTAGCTATTACTAGTAATATATAAAGGGTATACGCTACTAAGGTTATAGCCCTAATATCTTCTTTATCTTTAATAATCTAAAGGTCGCTATAAATATAAATTTGTACTTTAAAACGTATTAAAAACCCGTTTTTATCTAATTTATATTTAAATACCTATTAGATTAGAAGGATTTAATACCTAGGGTAGGTATTTTAGGGTATATCTCTATATTTATCTAAATAGGACTAGGTTATATAATCGGCTTTCTCGGGTATCTATATATTTATCTTATTTAATTT
>JAMAFK010000099.1:2665-18404 GCA_023627375.1 Penicillium paneum
GAGTTTTTCTTGCTTAGTCCCAATGCTACTTGCAGAAGGAGCGAGAGCGCAGGTATAGCAAATACTAGTGTCAGCTCAGCGAATGCGTTTCTTCCTGGATCATCACATTCAGCAGTTGAGGTAGGTATCTCGACATGTATCCATCACTTTACTGCATTGCTTCGACATCTGCCTAAAAGGACGATACTGCAACTGTAATCGGCCACTTTGAAGCTTTATCCGGCTGCACCTATTCCTAGCAAACCCGAACGCAGATGATCAATCTATTTCGACCGCTTCATCAAGCACGATACAAGTTGGAGCAGATATTGTATTGCAGGCTCTCAATATGAAGTTTGTTCTCGAGTCTTCACGGGTGGAGAGCAATGTTTCTAAGACTCAACTAAGGGTCCTCAATTTGCCTTCAGTGATATAAGGTTGAGGGCAGCTGTTTTTTTTATAAGCAGGAAATTCAATATATTATCCATCAAGAGGAATTAGAATCGGAAGATGAGATCCTGGGAATCATACAGTATTAGTTAGGCTCCCGTCATTGTTTGAATATATAAAACCCAAGCTCTCGTTCAAACAAGAACATCGGCTGAAGTCAACCACGGCCATGGTTTCAGAAATCATGATCAGGTCCATCTTGGCGACCATTCTTCTCCTTCTCAACATTGGGAGACTATTTCTTTTGTGTCGTATTGAATCGCACTGGCAGTGGCAAAAAATCGATTTAGCATTGTGTACCTTGTCTTGCGGTTCGTTTGCTATTCTTACTGGGTTGTTCTGGAGCAATAGGTTTGCAACATGGAGTCAAGTACTCTTTTGGGTCACTCCAATATTCCCACCGCTTCAAGCAGTAAGTCTACAGGACATGGAAGTCGGATATCGCGGCTTTAGTTCCAAGCTCACAATACAACAGTATATTCGTATCATCTTCCAGCAGCGCGAAAACCCACTGACACCACGATTACTTCGTTCCATATGCCCTCCTTTCTCTGTGCTTTCGGCTTTAGGGAAGATAGCAGTCTCCCTCGCTGGAACCTTTCTTTTGAGCTCTGTTTGTCTGGGTGGCCTCTTTATTCTCTTCGTAGACTACCTTTGTATAGCTGCCTGGTATTGGTGGTTATTTCAACAGTCAACCGCAGGCCGAGCTAAGCTGCGGTATATCTCATGTCATCTCTCCGCAATGGTGTTTCTTTTGCTTGTGATCGCTATCATGGGAACGTTAGGTAGATCGTGGATGATTGCATTGGAGGTAATTACGATCCTGCACATTATACCAACAATACTGACACTCAGCAGATCGAACTTGTTATCATAGCCATCTGGGCGTCTTTCTTGCAGTCAGTCTCGTGAGCCACAGAGATGAACCCTTCTTATCTCCAAATAATTATAATATGTCGGTACTACGGGACGGGGGGCTCAGATAAGGCCTTGGATACCAGAAGTGTTATTCGTGCTGTCTAGGGGATAACAAATTACTAAAAGTCATATGACAGACCGTTTTCAATTCTAGATTAGCTGGAGCAAAATAACATATGGCGCCCCGTGAGAATGCTACACCTTAGTGCCCACTCCTCGAGGTTACTCCAGTATGTGTAGCATGATCTCTTAAGTCAGTGGTACGTGCCTTAAGGACCAAATATTTTAAATCCCCCTTTCGTAGAAACATCTCCAATTGAAGTCATATATATATAAACTCGAGGAAGCCATGAATAATGGTATGTATATCATGCAAACGAGCATCATTCAATCCTGAGGTATTTCTTTTGGCCGGTTCTAGGTGTTCCAGTTCCAAGCATTCTTCCTATATTAAGCTCTNAGGCTCCATTTAGCTGATATCTGTATCTCCATTCTTGATATATCAATATCACGGTAATCAAAACTCTGCTCTATCACGGGTTCGAAAATTACATCGCCTAGAGCTTGAAATAATTAGAAATATATATTCTACGATCACGAAGTCATAAAACCTATTTAAACTCAATGAAGAGGCTTGATATCATCTAAAAGGTATTAAACTAGAAGGAAAACTTCTTATAGACCACCGTTGTTGAGATATCAGGTTGTAATTTATCATATTTACTATGTGTTTTGGAGATGGTGGCTCGGTTACCGATTACGTTACACTAAAGAGTGCCCCTCACCCTCACTCTTGGCAGTCGCGCGTGACGTGGAACAATTTATTTGTCTGTCTAGTCTGTTTTCAAATTCTTCTACCTCAAGTGATTGAAACAGACTGTTTACAAAAGCTGCTTTATGTCTCCAAATATCAACTCACTTCCTCCTGAGATAATCGTGCTCATCCTGGAGAACCTCCCAGACTCGGCGACTTTACTTGCAGCAATTCTAAGCTGTCGTCAAGTCCACGATGCAGTCAAACGTTACATTTCCTCGGTTCTGCACTCAATTGTTATTTCACAAATAGTTTTATTGCATGACGTCAGCAATACTCTTCATGAAATACTTAAGAGTGTTCACCCTGCCCCACGTGGCCTTCGAGAACTCCGAGACAAAGCTAGGCTCTTGACACAGACCCTAGCTGCCCTCATGGGCGCGGCGCACGATTGTGATGATGATGATATTTCAGCACTTGAGCTGCCACTTCAACAATGTCATAGGGAATGTACATGTATCGCCCTGAAGATCGCCCGACGTATTGTGCAGCCAAATGAGACTGTAATTGGGCGCTGGGCATACATGCTATCCAGTTATAACCTGACATTCAGAGTGGCCTTGGGTAAAGCAAAACTGTGTGTATCTGATCATTTCGTTTTCAAGCAATGAGATTGTCTAACTGTCTTATCTAGTCAAAATGTTTCCATTGCTAGCATCGTGCTTAAGCAATATCAAGATATAATTGAGGATGCTAAGTCAGACCTAAATGAACAAGCAGAGTATACTATGATTGCATACCCGGTTCGGGAGACATCACACATACAATACATCATTGCACGAGAAATGATCTCCATCAAACAGTGTCATCATATCTGCGATCGAGCTTTGAAGTTCACCATGACTAAAGATTTCCAAGTCCATCAAGGGCAGCCAACTGTTATCTCTTCTATCAACCAGTTACTTCCCGAAGAATAACGGGATTCTGCAGTGTTTCGTCCTCCACAACTATTGGTATAATGAGCAATATGGAGAGACACCAATCCTGTTATACCTGCCGAATTTCTTCTGACAACAAAAACATGCACGAAACATATGACATGGCTAGGCTACTGCTCAAGATACTCCGTATAACGGATAAGGATCCGCACAAGAGGAATACACGTATAAGTTTGCACAAGTCATGTAAGGAATAATTATATCAGCACACATATGTTTCGATGTCGATCCATGAGGGCCCCTTGTGATCTAGCAAGAGTTAGTCTTGGCACTTCAAACAATACAATTGGTAACGGTTGAGTCACCAGAGGCGTCAGATATTGCCCTGGTAATAAGCAATTTTTCGTTAAGACTGAGTTCCTTGACATCCCCCTCCATATCAGTATCCGTGGAAGTAGACCGCCGATGCTGCTGCGCGCCGAGCTTGGCGGGAGCGGGAGCTTAACCGACAGCCTGCACGGGTACCTGACCCGTGGCTGTTCCCTCATCCGGAGCCTGGGGTGTAGGGCGCTCAGTGCCTAGGTTCGTGTCCAATTGTGCTCGAAGGTCTTCGAGATCAGAAATCGGCATATTGTCTTTCTAATAGAATTCTCTTCCTTTTTCTTTTCTTTTTTGAATGAGCCCGGGACCGGGGGAAGCTGCTTTCGGATGTTAAAGCGGTCAAGTTCTTGCAAGAAGCGGAATGATAAGATGATAAAACCTGAGTTGAGATACGCTGTTGTGGTGAGTGCTGTGGTGAGTGCGTGGTGATTGCGTGGTGATTGCGTGGTGATTGCGTGAGTGGTCGGGCGGTGAAGGAGAATACCTCGCGGCGGGAGTCGGAATCCATCGAATTATGTAAGTTTCTTAAACAGGGGGTTCAAAGGTGCCCAACCGGTGCGCCTGAACCCGACCCGTTTATCACAGCCGGATTCATCAACATATACCAGGTGATACGACTGAAACTCGGACAGGTTGTGGAGGTAATAGTCTCTCAAATCCGCATTCTGCTCTTTAGCACGCCACCGCGCTGCCTTCTTGGACCAACCCGTCGCTACAAGGGCCCTTCTAATGCTGGAAATTGTGACCATGGTCTGAAACTCATCCCACAGGAACACAGCCATTTCATCGAGGTAGAGACCAGGCTTCTCAGAAAGGTGGTCACAGAGAGCTTTTATCATCGGCGTTGTCACGGTTCGCTTTCGGCCGACTCGGGTTTGGGGGGCATAGATAGTTCCAAATTGGCGTAAGTTTCTGCGAATATTAATGATCGTAAGCTCGGTACATTCAGCTTCTTCGGCCATTTGAGACGTGGTAAAGGACTGGTTTTCTATCATATCACGAATCAGATGAAGCTTCGAAATAGAAAGCCTAGGAGCCATGTCGTTTCGTCTGATCTTGAATACTGGAATCTCGCGGACAGGCGAGTGGTTGTGGAGGTTATTTGGATGGAGGGGCACTCCAGGTAGCATGGGTATAGCACTTGCGTGTAAAATACACCGAGTGGTGTCTTACCATTGTACATTGTAAGACACAACCACCAGTCTAGAAAGCGGTCTGAAGTGCGGGGCCTTCATCGCCTACCCAATCAGGACTCACGATCGTCGGATTTATTTTCCGGGAATCAAGTCGCAAGAGTGTGAAGGTATAACTGAATTCGAATACTACTGTACCTAGAGCCTCCAACTGTACAAGTTGATGAGAAAACTGAGGAGATATGGAAACCAGGTCAATGTCCGGTGGATCTCAACGAGTGAAGACAATAAACTGCGGGGTCTGGCCAAGGAGCAGGCCAGAGCCGCGACACGAGAAGATGCTGTCCCGCAAAAGCAGGTCCCAAGGATGAAGTCAACAACACTCAATATTGCACAGTCCCAAGCAGTCCCCAGCAATGACCTGCCAGCGAATATAGGGAGACACGCAAAACGAGTTGATGCAGCACTCCCAGGCAAACACCCGGCAGCTGTAAGATTAGGAAGGGGGGCTGCCAGCAAATGAGTAATAGGAGTCTCGAGCTGGGTGCTTGACGAACGTAATATATACCGAGGCCAATGACGTATTTGTAAATTATCAGGATAACTATAGTATGCACTGGTGGCTTCAGTGACAGATCACCGGTCAGCGTTCGATGCTCTGCTATCTCGATCCACATCCGACTTATATTTCATCAACTTCACTAGCCTCGTAGCCATACCCCTGATCGCCTATCAAGTATGGAAAGAGGTCTATGATTATCTCGTGACATATTGTCGAGTCCCCATCGCACTTTCATGGTATTTTCGGGTCTGTACTAGACCTGTCGTTCGATTGGTAGCATTGGGGATTTTTGTCCCCCACTTACGTCTATATTGGTGGGACACTTGATGAATACTCTGACTACTCTGACTAGCAAGAAATGCCTTGATAGTTGCGCCAGTAAGAAGGGCGCAATGATCAATGATACTTGTCAATCAGAACTCACGTCTCACCTCAAGTGACTGCCTATTAAAGATCCATATATCTGCGGACATGAATTCCGGAATTGTGACATTTGGGAAAGAACGCCGCAATTTCTTAGGCTCAATCTACGGAGTTGTTGAGGTGGGCAACACTCACAATTCTTTTTGATAATAATATTGAGCCCTCGGTCTTTGGTGGTACATGAGACTGATTGAACCATTCTATCCCGAGATGGCGTTGGATGCATCAACATACATCCTTGTGCGGACCTCTTGCTCACATACTTCATAATAAGGTAGTAGGGGTTCTGCGCGTTCGCGCTCATGCCCGGTACTCAACATTTTGAATTTGTGTTCCTAATTCTGGCATAGCTGTTGGCAGGAGTGAAACCGCAGTTTCAACTCTTGGGCCTAGGCCTGCCCGTATTCCTATATAATATCAGCTTCTCGATAGTCACTACACATATATTTCAACCTTTCCATCCCTGTTGGGCCATTGTCCATTAGAGAATCTTACAGGCCAAGCATGGCAAAGACCAAGCCTTTTCAGAGAAAGACAGGCCATAGGTCGGACGAAGGACACTTTCGTGCTACTGCACCTTTATGTAATTCCCTTCGGTCTGCTATCTCTGGGTCCAAAGATGATCGGAACCCTCTCAAACATGCGATTGGGTTGCACAAACATACGGTACCCGATCCCTGCCTTCTTTCCATATCCGCTGAACTTGTCATGGCCAGCACTACCCTAGCGGCATCTTGATGTACTCTCTACTTACCTTATCAGGCATCCCCCATCACGAAAAGGCCTCGACCAAAACATGCTAAAGAGACCCATAGAAAATGTCTTCAGATGGTGAGCAGCATTGAGGAAGAGATTCAAAAAGCACAGGAGGAGAGGGACGAGGAGAGACACAAGCATTGTCAGTTGCTGGAACAACTTGAAGCGGAGAAGGCCGAAGAGACTTCCAAATTGCAGCTAGCTATCACGGCAAGGAACGAGGCATTAGCTGACAGTCAGCGGGTCGGGCAAGAGATCTGTAAGTTGCAGCAGCAGCTGGAGTCCACAAATACCGCTCTGCAGGACCTGATCCCGTGGAATGATATTCAGCTATTGTTGGATCAGGTACACGGAGATATGGTAGCAACGACCACTCGATTTTGGAATACAATCGATGCCCTCCAGAACAGACGACTGGCATCCTATTTGCCAGGCTCCGGTGTAATTCACGCAGACTGGCCCGAGCAGAGGGGGTTGACCACTGAGGGCCACGAAGTACACCTCGGCCTCTCCGAGTCGAATGACCCGCTCCCTAGTCAACAGGAGCCGTTTGCGGCCAACCAAGATCAATCTCTTTTCTGAAAAGAATCTGCGTTGGTCTGTATTTTATGCGGATAAAATGTGTTTCAATGTAGCCAATGCACGGATTGTTCATGGAAAGGTACTTACGCATTGTTATCGTTATGCTATACTAAGGGTAGTATATCCGAACTGTGTATACTGTCAATTTCCGTCATCTTCTGTAGAAGCCCACTTGCTTCACGCTCCTTCTTCATTTTCTTATACTCTAGATTGATATTTCTTGGGAATATTTTTGATTGCGTAGATCCAAGTGGGAGCCTGGTGGACTAACCGTGTAGATGACCTGCAATACTTGAACTGAGGAAAAAGCTGTATTCCCCCGTCTAAATATAGTGGCCCATGGCAATAGCCTGTCGGTACTCAGAAGGTCCTCTCGGTACAGTCCATATTTCAGTCATAACTTTTGGAATGGGCAGCCCAGAGAAGCATTAGCAAAATACGGAGGCCCTAATGTAGGAGTAAGACGATATATCTCTCAACGAGGTATCAACTCAACAACGAAAACGCCAAGATGCAGCTGTTAGATCATGATAAACACTTCAATCGCTTTTTGAGATTCACCCAAGACTTACAATTGAGTTATCACCAGATATACAGCACGTCCCGAAACTGGTGCGACCACCTACACTCTTTCAGGCGACTTTTCTGTCCTCACACCAAGACACACTAGTCTCTATAGGGAGTTTTTCCAGAGTATCCATGTAGACTAGTGTGTATTGTTTCGTCCGTCCGTAGATTACCTGTCATGTGACATTCTGGGTAAATACCTGTGAAATTCAGGTAATATACTCTTTCAAGCCGGAAATCGTTTATATGCCAACTGCAACACTGAACTAGCGATTTGCCAACAATGCTTTCTAGCTTCCTGTATTTACTTCACTGCAGAAAAGAAGATCACAAACTGCCCCTCGCAACTCCAACATAGAGAAGCCTCTGACTAATGCATAATAATACAGTACTGGCCTAACCTTGATGTATAGTGACGATCCATAAGTCTGGGCGCCCTATTTGATAACCGCCTTCCTATAATACTACACCGCCTACTGAAGATAATCTTATCTTGTCATACCGCCCCTAATTATATGATTTTTATTGGTGAAATTAGAGTTGGCAGAATGGAGGTGCTCAAACTTATGGACCGTCACTGTATGTAGAGTTTCCGCAATCTTGCTCTGTCATTCGCTAATGCTAAGATACACTAAAAAATGCCCCTCACTCTTGGCAGTCGCGCGTGACCATGTAACAATTCTATTTGTCTGTCTAGTCTATCTTCAAGTTCTTCTACCTCAAATGATTGAAACAGACTGTTTACAAAAGCTGCCTTATGTCTCCGAATATCAACTCACTTCCTCCTGAGATAATCGTGCTCATCCTGGAGAACCTCCCAGACTCGGCGACTTTACTTGCAGCAATTCTAAGTTGTCGCCAAGTCCACGATGCAGTCAAACGTTATATTTCCTCGGTTCTGTACTCGATTTTTATTTCACAAATAGTTTCATTGAATGACATCAGCAATACTCTTTATGAAATACTCAAGAGTGTTCACCCTGCCCCGCGTGTCTTTCGGAACTTCTGAGATGACGCTAGGTTTCTGACACAGACCCTGGCTGCCCTCAAGCGCGCGGCGCACGATTGTGATGATGATGATATTTCAGCACTAGAGCTGCCACTTCAACAATGTGATATGCAATGTGCATCTATTGCCCTGAAGATCGCCCGACGTATTGTGCAGCCAAATGAGACTGTAATTGGGCGCTGGGCATACATGCTATCCAGTTATAACCTGACATTCAGAGTGGCCTTGGGTAAAGCAAAACTGTGTGTATCTGATCATTTCGTTTTCAAGCAATGAGATTGTCTAACTGTCTTATCTAGTCAAAATGTTTCCATTGCTAGCATCGTGCTTAAGCAATATCAAGATATGATTGAGGATTCTAAGTCAGACCTAAATGACCAAGCGGAGAGCACTATAATTGTAGACCTGGTTCAGGAGACATCACACATACAATATATGGTTGCACAAGAAAAGATCTCTATCAAACAGTGTCATCATATCTGTGATCGAGCTTTGGAGTTTACCATGACTAGTGATTTCCAAGTCTATCAGGGGCAGCCAATTGTTATCTCTTCTATCAACCAGTTACTTCCCGAAGAACAACGGGATTCTGCAGTGCTTCGCATTCCGCAACCATTGGTATTATGAGCAATATGGAGAGACACCGATGCTGTTCTACCTGCTGTGATAACAAAGAAATGGACGGAATACATGACATGGCTAAGCTACTGCTCAAGATACTATGATAGCTACCGGAAGATTAGGACGATAAACGATGCAGTGTCCCATACACAGTTGATCGATATCTGAAGCTGGATCTCCTTGCCGCGACAGAATAGATGGGGCCACGTTAGTAGCTGTTTATCCACCGCTGTCTAGTCAACATTATTGCCTTAAAATGCTTGTCCATATTTCGTTGGGAGTTCACCGATAAGACCATGTCAGTATCATCTAGTCTCACCCATCGGCCACGGGCTGTATTCCGTCGTAGAATAATACTAACGTCCTCATTCATGCGTTCCCAGCAGGATCTAGGCGGTTGAGTCAGGTCTTGTTTGGTATGGTTGACCATAACTCGATTGCTCAATTTGACCGTCGACTCGATCTGGTAGTGGATACTATCCGAAGATTGTTCATCCCATGCACTTCCATCCATACGTTCAACCGTATGATCAAAACTCGGCTGGTTGAACGGATGTTGATGCAAGGAAGGTGAATATCCACCAACTATATCCTCGGAATTGAGCGAAAGGCAGGTTACTGACGGCGTCCATCCGTGGTCTGGGTAACCAGGGGTGGGGGCGTACGAGGAAGTCCGTTCCCAGAGATCAGGCAGTTCAGGTCGGTAATTATGATCATCATTGACAGGATTGAGCAATCATCCCCAGGTAGGAGATTCCACTGAGTCTATTAACATGGTTGCGTGTTAGCTTCCAACAAGGGTATTAAAGAGCGTCAAGTAGAGAAAGCTGTGGCTGACAGTGTGAGTATTATGATATGCAGGTTCATGAGTAGTCCGCAAGTGAGCAAGTAATGAAGGTCACTATTTGCAAGGTCTGCTGCCGAGTAAGCCCCCCAGGCTGTCATTGGATATGAGAGTGACAGTGTAGTGACACCTCGCCAGATATCGACGTACTCTCCCAGCTCTGTTGTTTGCACCATGGAAAGTTCTAGTTCGCCAATACAGTTACGAAACAAAATAGGTATTTTACTGAGAGTTAAGTCGAGGAATTGAGGCAGATGCAGGAATATCATTATTCCGGGCTTATCCCTAATGTATACTAGCGTCTCTTGGCAGTAGGACTAAAAAGTAAGTCGAGAGGTGGTCGCACCAGTTTCGGGACGTACTGTATCTGAGGTCACAGTCTGAGATCTTTACGTTGCTGGAACGCTGGCATACGCTGGCTTGAAAATTGACAAGGTTAGTCTGATGCGCTCGAATGCTCGGTCATCACCGGTGACATTTCCAATCTCTTAGAAAAGCGGGCTAATAGGAAATTGAAGCGTGGTTATGATGCAGGTTATTACAGCATTTCAAAAATAAAACGACATAACGTGATATAGAATCGAATCACAATATATGGATCGGCATAAATTAGTAGAACATTGATTTGAAGTTATTTCATCATCTTGCTGCGCTACCCCCCTCTCTATTTGCACCCGGCACATGTAATTCGGAAATGAATAAGATCAGACAACGAGAAACATGACCAATAGAGAGCCAAGAAGTTCATGAAGCTGCCCAGTAGTAAGGAACATGCCTGGTATATCACGAGAGCGATGCTGCTTGGCCAAACGTTTACCACATTCCAAACTCCGGGGCAACCAGGAGAGGGTGTCGTCTGGATTGTAGTCGCCAACAATTCTAGAACGGTCGAAGAAGGCCCCGGGGTCATCAAAGCGGAGGACGACTTGGTGGAAGACCGCGAGTCAGAATCATTAGATCGACTGCCATGCTTGAGTCTATTGTCTAATGTACTTTTCTCCTTGATGACTGGAGAAGATGACCACCCCTATATCTCTCACCTCAATCCATACAGCTGACATAGTGCCCTCCGTGTCACAAGCCTCTACCCCGCGCATAGGGAAGCCTCGATAGGAGCCATTTGCGACTTTTGCCTCTGCGAGAGTATCTCGCTGTCATGCCAGGAATCCACTTACCTGAACATTTCTCTCCCTCGAGTCGGCCAAAGAATGCTGAAGACCCCTGCAGCCATGGTTATTATAGGACCATATTGCGCATTGATCGCCAATATCAATGATCTCAAGACTACCATTGAAAGATTCGCTTGCATGGGTACTAGCGAGAATCCTGATGATGGAGAAACGCAATTTCCTTATCTTCAGACAAATTGTAGCAGCTTGAAGTTCAAAGATGTCTGATGTGCTGTGTCTCGTGTCCAGTATTTCATACCCGATTAATTTGGTGTTGTGTGTCGGTAAGTAAAATGAGAGTAACAGAGGCCTTCATATAATTTTCCTGGGATTTCCAGGTCTCAGATTGCCTGGGGGTGGTAGAAAGTATTGAAGAAAAGGTACAGTATGTTGCTCTGGTGAACATAATAGAATAAATAAGTACAGCTTAATTTGAATCATTGGTGGCGACGAAGCGACCGCCCGCTCTTCTGGTCCACTGTAACTTTTTTTGGACGCTCTTCAAGCACCTTCCCAATATTAGTCTCCACGATCGCCAATCGAGCAAAGATGCCAGCCAGATCGTCACGAACGGTTTGATTCCAGGTGCTTTGATCATACGAGGAGCTCTCAATGGACCTATATAGACGATCAGCGCTTCTTGTTCTCACCCGGGGGTGAATCGCCACTGACTTCAATCGGGTATTGAGTCTAGAAATTGTCAGTAGGCAAATCACATTGTCATGTTCTGTGATGAGGTCTATACTTACTCTGCCACACATTCGAGAGCAACTGTGTTGCTATCCCCAGAGAACAGAGTCTGTCCAGGATCCTCTAAATCCGTTTTGTCCATGCACACCATTTTTGGCTCAGCTGGGTTGCTGTTTTCCTGATCGCCACAGTAGTCGTTTTCCTCCGGGAAAGACGGCTCATCCTCTGTGGTATCGCCTGCCACGGACCTTGACGGACTGCGAGTGTCCTCAGAGTCGGAGGAAGACAACGATAATGCACGTTGCAATCGGCTCCGAAAACTTTGTCGGTCAGTGTACGAGACCTTTCGAATCCCACTCATACCTGCAGCTAAGTCACACTGGGGCAAGAGTGAACCTGAATCTAATTCAATGCAATAGGGGAAAGGCGTAAGTATTTATAATGAGTTGTATCTTTGAGATAGAAATGATTTGTTGCCTATAATTAGCATTTGTCAGGTCTTTTTTCCGCACTCGCACCTCAAAAAGTCACTCGCCAGATGATCAGAGCTTTCACCGTTGAGGCCATTATATTTCGCCCCTGATTCTCCAGATTACTAGCCAAAATAGATAATCAGTGGCTCTAGATCATGAATGGAAGGATCATCATTTGTAAAAAAAAAAGAACTTGAACGGAAAGACAATCTGAACAAGTATATTTTCAACACATTGGGAAAACCATGGGAAATCGTCAACAAAGGGTGTTCCATTCGTGTTTTCATTTCAACGTCGTTGATTCTCCGGGGCCACCATCCAACAGTACTCCAACAAATTGAGAGCTTGTCGGTTTTTAGACACATGATCGGTGCGACTGGTGAGAGTCCAAGACCAGCTCACCAGGCTGAACCATGGCTCATAATCACACAATGGTTGTTTTCCGATGCAACGGTGGTAGGTTTCACAGTTGACTTAATATCGGATACTCCCAACAGACCTATATCTGCAAGTTCACTTTCTGCTGTTATGTTCACCCGTTTCTTACCACTACTACCACTTTCCCGAGCCCCATAATGTCCCCACGTAGCGCAATGGGCTGGTCAGAATGGGAGGAGAGCAATCTTATCCCCTGGCTAGATACTTATCGGGCGTTTTCGTGGAAAGCCCGCGCCGACGCCTATTACAGACAACATGGGGTGTACCGAAGCGTTGAATCTTTACGAGGGAAGAAGTACCATATTCTGCGCAAGCGCCGTCGCACTAGTGCCAGATCTCCAGAATATCGAGACAATAAAAAACGATCAGGAGCCGTTTATCGCTCGGCCGGTGATATGGATTCACTGGCGTCTCTTCCAAATACAAATACTGCCCAAGGAAGCGTTGATAAATGGCTTCAAACAGTCCCAACTGTCCAGCCTAGCCATACCCGCGGCAGTGAATCAACCCAAACGAAAAGCTCCGGACCAGGTATGAAATATCCATTACATATTCTTCGTTCGGGACAAGCTGAGACTTTGTCGTAGGCCGCATGACACTAGGACCGGTTTATTGCCGGCCTCGAGAAACACGATCGTCATCCTGTAATTGGGATTATGTACATCGTGTCTGTGCAGCCAGGAAGCTGGGATACCAGTGAACAGAATGTGAGCAGTATTCCAGTGGCATACAGGTTACGGTGATTTGAAGCAGATTGTCAACCCATTCCAATAAACTAGCTTGGTGTATGTGATTACGAGGGCGGGGTTCAACAGCTCAGCAATGAAGGCGTAGCATGAGGGATTGGTCCTAGTTGTATGTACAGCTTCATATATGTTCTTCTGGAATATGAACAATCACACTTTCTTGGGATTGAAACAGCACTGAGGAATATTCGAAGTAATGGGTTGAGGATCGTAGTACTGTCCTATGAGGGAACGCGATCGTCCAGAATAATTGGGATTCGAGCTTCAACCTCGGGAGCCAATTGGTCTCCCGTCTTCTAGTGCAAAATCGGCAGACTTGATTTCGATAAGCCAATATGATACGTCCGAAGTTGACAGAGGTTTAAGAGCTATCTACTGGGGTTATTGGACTAGAGCAGATGCAGAGAGGAAGGGTCGGGTTCAAAAAGAATCTATCGATTGGGAAAGTGGATACAGAAGGAGATCCATAGCTTCTAGGACATTCTATGGACCAGAAACAAAGAAGCCTGTACTGGACGGAGGACCAAGGTATACTTTTGTGAGAACCAGGAGGATTTTTAGCCTATCAATCTGGTTGCCGAAGTCTGCGTGACATTCGAATACCCCACCTGGCCCAACCGTACCTTCCACGCAATACAGACCCGTTCCATCTGCATCTGGCGACCGTCAAATCTAGGGTTGTAGATCATGCCTGGACCTTTGCAAATCCTCACGATTTCCTCTCCTAGCCACAGAGCCGTACCAGCGTCGGACCACACCCACGCGCGTTGTTTTACTGCTGCTTCTTGCGTCCAGGTGTCATCAGAGTATATAGTGATATTCGAAATCAGTTTTAACTCACTCTCTTTATCTCCCGAGGCCCTACCTTAAGCACACTAGTCCGTGTTAGGATATATTTCCGCTAACCTTGCATCTGTCTAAATCCGATAAGTTGGCGTTCAATATAGTAATTTCTCTTGAGACAATTTGATTTCTTTCGGTAACCAAGGGACATAATTTGCGCCTGGAAATTTTGGAGTTTCGTCTACAGAATATGAACTGAAAGTCTCAGATTGATGCTTTAGGGCAGCGCCAAGTTCCTATTTTGTATTTTCATCATCGTAGAAACCAGACTGACCTAGTGCTCCGAGTGGAAAGGAAATAGTTGCGCGTTGTCGGCAAGATGCAAGTCATTGATGAACACTTATTGGGGCGTAAAATAGATTGTCACTAGCCTACACAATCTTAATAGCAGTACATTCACGATTATTGATGGAGCCGGAATAATCAGACCTTCGTAGTTCCAGCTGAAGTTTTCCGGTGTCGCACGAAGAACTCCGGGGGTTTACCTCGCTGAGGAGATCGTTTCTCGATATCAAAGTGAGGGGAATCAGAAATGAGGTCGCTGAGCTTGGTATACCCGTGTATAGACAGGTTGAAGTCTGGGTGTCGTGTCGTAAGGTGCTCGCCGACGTCAGATAGCCTAGCCCATTCACCATTATGGAGAGTCATCTCTGCTGTATTTTGCAGTAGACGATCTGAAGTATCATTCCCTTGGGCCTCTTGCACTGGATCGTGAGATTTAGACACTTCTACCCCATTAGAATTCGGTATGAGCTCTGAACGATGATTAAGGTCTTCAGTAAAGATGAATTCATCGCACGCAGAGACGAATGCTTCAGGCGTCTTGTGCTCCCCAAATCCATACACCTTCAGTCCAGAATCACGAATCCGAGTGACCAATGGAGTGAAGTCACTGTCACTAGAAACGAGGCAGAAGCCATCGAAGTGGTTCGAGGTTAACAGGTCCATCGCATCGATGATCATAGCGGAATCGGTTGCGTTTTTGCCGTGAGTGTATGCAAACTGCTGGATGGGCTGAATTGAATTCCTAGATAGCACATCGCTCCATCCTTTGAGCCCAATGTTGGTCCAGTCCCCGTATGCCCGCTTGACGTGAGCTGTGCCGTATTTTGCGACCTCCGCAAGCAAGTGTCTAGCGATGGAAGATTGGGCATTGTCAGCGTCAATGAGAACTGCAAGTTTGGTAGTGTTATCGGAAGCCATGATCGGACACGTATACTGCATAAACGAGGTTGAACCTGGTTGTCGTAGTCATATTTAATAGAGCGTCATCAGCATGTCATACCCAGGTCCCGTCTTGGTCACATGGTATCTATATATGACGTCAGGAAATACCTAGCTTATTATAACTTCGAATAAACACGAGCCCCTTCCAAGATCATAACCAGTTTCATATAGCCCATACGAGCCTCTTCACGCCCGCGACGAGATAAGCGGCACAGATGATCCGACACTAACGGCGT
>JAMAFK010000100.1:0-11466 GCA_023627375.1 Penicillium paneum
TTTTGATCAGATGAAATGAAACAAACAGTATAAAGTAAACAAACGGTCAAAACACGGAACATATATATTCCAACAATAGTACTCTAGGTTCTAATATTAAACTTCCCTATCGCTCTGTTCCTAGTAAGGGTCTTTGTAGCCTACGTTTTATCTAGGGAGAGAGAGTATGCCCTATGCTTTGTATAGCTGTATAGGTATTACTTTGTTTGCCTACCTGCCTAGGGGGGAGTATATATTTCTTTTAGTATACTACTTTCTCTATTGGAATAGAATAGATAGTAACTTTAGGATAAAAGGGCCTCTAGGTGCTACTATATATCAGAATTCCTATTCTAAATTCATAAGACCTAGCTATAGGATTAGACGAAAGACCAAGTACAGACGACTAGTACTACTATAGAGACTAGTATAATACTACCACCCTAGCCTAGTACCTACCCTTAACCATAACTAGAGGATATACTCCGGGTAATGTAGTAAGGGGAGAAGGCTAAGGCCTACGTCCTAGCTGTCTAAGTACTGGAGTAGCTTATCTAGAGAAAGGATAATACTAAGTAGTAGATTTGTACCCTTTTAGACTATGTTACTGAGTAGGAGCTGTGGAAAGGATAGGAAGAATATACTGATTTTTAATAATGGTGGATTAATACGATTAAGATTAAAAATCGCGTTTAGAGGAACTAGTAGTATATTGCCTTAGTATACTAAAAAGTAATCGACCTATAGGGCGCGAGGGACGTTAGAGCCTTCTTTAGATGTATTATAATAAAATCGACCGCTGAGCTTACTAGTAAATTGATTACGGTAAATATGACCTTCTAGGACGTCCGGCTTGCTATTAATAATGAGATCCTTCGGTGCGTTGCTGTTGGCCCTGGAAGAGGAATCCGGAAGAATTAAAAGTTTATTACGCTAATCGATATCCGGTAGGTATTTTTCACAAAGTCGACAGTACCGCTTAATAGATAAGACCTCTAAAAAAACGGCCTTTAGATCGATGCCGATGGGTTCTGTTGTAAGGATGGGCTTGGTAGGGACCTTTAAGAGGTAGATAGTATATTGACCGGGGGGCCTAGTGGTTAGTAACTAGTATAGCTAGTATAGCCAGTATAGTTAGTACAGCTAGTATAGCTAGTACAGCCAGTATAGCTAGTATAGCTAGTATAGCTAGATACCCTAGGGTTTAATGTGAGCGAGGTTTAATAGGGTGGAGTAGAATAGGAGGATCCTTTAGTTATCTAACTAAGTACCGATACTATAGTCGCCCAGCCTACTAATGGGACGTACGGCTGCTAGGAACCGGAGGTGTGGATAAAAAAGATACTAGTACTCTCGGAAGGCTACTTAGAGAGGGAGGTACTGGTTATAGTAAGGATTGTCGTAAGAAGGATAAAGAATAAATTTAGTATTAGTTAAATTTATAGGGGCTACGCTAAGCAAATGGTTAAGATACTGGGAATGATAAGCTATAGTAAGAGCTACTAAGGCCTAGTAGATCGACTTGTAATGGCCTATAAGAGTATTGGCTAATGGGATATATTTCGGAAGAAAAACGCCTCCTGGTTTCTAGCGGCCCCTGGGAAAGAATAAGGCGTTTTTGCCTTTTATCCGATTTCTATACCCCCTATTATCTTAACTTTTGATAATATGTTTTGGCTCTTATTCGGGAGCCTATGTAGAAGGATTGTACTAGGATACGAATTTTCACCTAATAATATCTATGCTACTATGGCTAGGGAGGGTAGTATAGTACTACCTTAGCTATTTGGGTGGCTAAAGGAGGACTTTGACGGAGCCTACCCTGGTGGAATTCTATCGCTAATCTACCAGGAATTCGATATGTACGAATACTACTACGAGCCATATAACGGACCCTGCCTTGGCTGGCTGCGGAGTATGTGGTACAGCTTGGTATAGTAACTGATCCGATAGGACCTAGGTTACTATGCGTGCTACGTGTTCCTTCGGCCTGATTACGCGTGGAGACTGATCTTATTTCCTTACTATACCAAGTACGCGCTGCCTGGCGAAAATACCTTTTTCATGTATATCGATACTAACGTCCGGGACCTTATAGCCTCTGGCTGTGGTAAGGATATTCTGTCGACCAAAAATGGTGCACTTCCGTACGTTCTTTACATTTCTTGTTGGACTTAGTAGTCAGCAGCCACTTGCCGAGATTATGTAAGCATACAGCAGGATATCTTCGGAGGAGAAGACTCCTCCTCAAATATACACTTATTTTTCCCTTTGGTCTAGTATATATACTGCGTAACCATTGTAAACCAGCCTCTCTTTCGTTTAATAGTTATGAGCCCGGTATCCTAGTCGATAACATTCAATTACATAAATTAAATACGACCACGGTCTGCTTGAAGACGAGCTACCGTACCCCTGAGTACACAGTATAGATGTATTTTTTGCTTGCCTAGTAATTCCTATCTGGTCCTCCCCCGAGTATATAGCGTAGACGTACTGTTGCTTGCCTAGTAATTCCTACCTGTCCTTACCCCTGAGTATATAGTATAGACGCAACTTTGCTTATCTAGTAATTCCTATTCTATCCTTAACCAATTTATCCGAAAGAAGCTACGGAATAAGTGATATTATTCCTGTACGACGACCCTAGTATTGGGGTCACCGAGTAGGTCTCGAGTACGCCTAGAGTATATATTATTCTGAGGAACTTAACCTAATGGTGTACCTGGTTCGCGTAGGTGGAGACGATCTCTGAAAACCTCGATATTTAGAACTATATTAACCCGAATGTTAGCGAGGATAAGCGGACTCCCCTACCGAAGAAACTATTACGGCTAACTAAAGACGACGAGAAATACGCTTATATCGGAGGTCGATTGATAATAGAAGGTTAACTCGACTATAATAACGATCGGAAAGACTACGATAACGATTTGTCCGAGTATAAGACGATTAAGTTAGTACTAGATAAGGTATCCGAGAGGATCCGGAATATATTGGCTATCGAGATCTAGAACTTAATAGTTGAAATACGGGATACTAGGAAGCTACTGGCTACCCTATAAGTACGTTTCTCGTATTCGGATATAAAGCGGGTCTAAATTATTAGAAGACAGTGGATGGTTATGGTGATAATACCAATTAAAGATATAGCAATTGACAGTTAGTTGATAAAATTGGAGAATCTCTATACTGAATACTTAGCTGTAAAAGTAAGCTTTATAGCTAATGACTATAACGCAATCTATGACTTCCTAATGGCACTCGAACCTCTTGAGCCTTAGTTCTACTACTATTGGTACTAAAAAGTCTTCGAATAATAAGATAGTAAGTATACGTTTACTAACGTGGTGAATGTGTACCGGTCGGAACGATTACTCTTTAACCGGAAGAGAATAATTAAGACGAAAGTACTATAAGCTGCTTTTGCAATACTTAGTGGTTAGGACGAAGCCGGAAAGCTAGTAGCTATAACCACAATAACGACCACGAAAACTATAAAAAGTAAGAAGACGCGAATCCCTTCTTATATATACGATAAGAGTTATTACTTTTCCGTATACCTATACCTAGTAAAGGCAGTACGCCTAGCTAGTTGGAAACCTAATATAGAAGTTTAAAAGAATATATAAGCGAAGATCGATAATCTTACCGAGAAAGGATAGGAATTAATAAAAAGGCTTCTCGATAAGCTGGCCGAAGAAGAGAGTATAACGTAGGTATAGGTATACTTCGCCGTCCTTAGAACCGAATACTCGATAGCTGTCTAGGATACCTCTTACCTAAGTAATAGTTTATAATCTATTTTAAGAGATCGCTGGCTAGTTGATTCGGTAACTAGTCGATATATTACTAACGATAGGAATCTCTTTATTAAATTCACAGAAAGGGTATAAATACTAAGGGTCGGTGATATATTTACTAAGGTCTATAGCACTGGCTAAGTTAAGATTAAAACCATTGGTTACCACGGTTAACCTATCAATCTTACCCTGAATAACGTCGAATACTCTCCTGGCTTCTACTGTAATTTGATCTTAGTAGTAGTTATAAAACAAAAAGGGTATAAAGTAGACTTCGACGATCTGACTATTATCTATAAGCCTATGGGCTAGATATTCACGAAGATAGAAGAGATTGGGAACTTCTTTATACTCCTACGCGTAGACTTCGCATTTCTAGTAGCTTTTACTACAACGTCGTTTAATATAATACGATGGTTAGTGTTACGACCCCGAGGGTCACTTGTACAACTGGCCCGTATGGGCCGACGTACTTGCTAAGTAAGCGCCAGGGGTATACACATACCGCGTATATAAGATTTAGAACCTTAGCGATTAGTCTACTGAATTGTATGACCTATACTGGGGACCTCTACTTTAATTTGAACCTCTATTTTAGGATACGCTAGTAGCTAGTCCTAATATTCTAATTGCTTCATTTTCACGAATTGGACCGTTGGAACCTATAAGATGCCTCGAAATACCTGTAGCAGAAGCCGGGTGTTATAGGAGGATAACCTCGGAGATATACCCCTACCTACTAGTTAAGAAAACTAAACGCAGGATTTACAAACCCCTACTGAGATAGGGGCTATACCTAACGAAAGAGCCGCTCCCGTAGAAGAGGGGGCCGCCTAACCGATAGAATCCTCTGATGAGGATATCGGAGAAAACGAAAAAAGGCTTATAGCCGAATAGCGAGACCTCGAGGCCCTCGAAAAACGGCTTGCAATTGCCGACCGGAAAGCTGAACTCTTGCTATGCCTTCGCGATCGGAACCTTGCGGCCATCGCCTTAGAGGAAGAATCGAGTATGCTACGCCTGCCACTACTCGAGGGAGATCTTGCCTAGGTGCCGGAACTCTCGAACCCTGTGTTAAGGACGCCGGCGATACCCTAACTTCCCCCGACGGCGGTAGGGGACCGCGATGATGACGCGGTTACGGTGTAAAGCGGTGAAATATCCTAAGTTAGGGAGCCGCGAAGCCCGTCCAATATGCCAGTGTTCTATGGCAAGACTACAGACGAGTGGGATATGTTTAAGGCGAAGCAAGAAGCATTCTGGGCGAGATACCTACGGTGGTTCGCCTTAGACGAAGTAAGGGTTGCACGGGTGACTGAATTCCTCTCGAATAAGGTCACCTAGGGCTGGATGTAATACCGAAAGAATAACCCTGCGAAGTAGATCACGTGGGATACGTTCGAAACTTGGGCACTGACCTAAGTTGTAGACCTAGCGTAGTTGTAGTGTGAAGTAAAAGCTGATTGGTGGCGAGCTACGCAGAGGCCGGAACAGAGTGTGTACCAATATGCCTAATATCTGATGGGGATCTATAACCGCTTACGCTCTACGCCTTCGGACTAGGCGCGTATCGACCGCCTAGAGATAGGTATTTTGAGAGAGATCTAAACCGAAGCCCGACGCTGGGACCTACCTAAGACAGAGGTCTATGATGAATGGGTGGCCTACCTCGGCTTCGTAGAGAGCTAGATACCTTCGCGTACTGCGAAGCTATAGGCTGAGCGGTGTCCGTATAGGTAGAACGGGAACATGGACTCGAAGGATAATGGTAAGAAGTCATCGGACCGAGGCCGGGAACCGTCTGCCTCGCAGGATGGCCGAAAGGAGTAGTCGTTATCCTCTAATAAGAGGAAGCGAGGCTGGGGGGTAAAATCGGATGACTAGGCGAAGGACTTGTGTTACTTATGTAAGGAAGCTGGATATATCGCGAGGTTTTGCCCGAAAGCTGAGCAGCTCCGGAAGAAGGACTCGAAGGAGCTAAAAAAATAGACGACCCTATACTGTAGGCCGCGGTGGTGCTGGGAGTGACCCTTAGGGAGGGTCAGCGGAAGGGCCGAAGTGCGTTGGTATGCGATGTACTTGTCTCAGATGTTCGCGAGGGCGCCCCGACGGGGGTTGCTAGAATTCTGATTGATAGTGGGGCCACCTAGACCTTTATTAGCCAAAGATGGGCGAAGGAGAATCTGGAAGATACGAGAGGGATGCCCCGCCTAGTGAAGGCGATTGATGGGTACGAAATCCGCTTGTATGGTAGCCGAGAGATTGCTCTCTGGCTCGTAGACAGTGCTGGAAGACGTAGTGTTATGAAGATGTACTGCGAGGCTGTCGATATGTCGGGATATGATATGGTCCTGGGGATGGACTGGCTCTATACGGTGAATCCGGATATCGACTGGAGCGCTAGTCGTTGGTTGTACTGTAAGGGTACCCCGCTGGAAATAGAGATAGTCTCCCTAGAAGAGTTTGAGAAGGAACTGTGTCTGTATGGTATCTTTTATATGCTTTGTATTAGACCGCCGGATCCGTTAGAAGAAGGCGAACGGTTGGGAGCTATATAGATAGACGACCCCTTACTGTAAGTGTATGGAGACTTTGCGGATGTCTTTGATGAGGCTCTGGCTTCGATCCTGTTAGAATACGCTGTGCACGATTATGCCATCGACCTAGAGCCGGGGAAGGTGCCCCCGTTTAGGTCGCTATACTCGCTGTCGAACGCGGAGTTGGAAGTCCTACGTGCCTATATTGACGAGAACCTTAAGAGGGGCTGGATCTAATATTCGAAGAGCCCTATAGGGGCGCCTATTCTTTTTGTGCCAAAGAAGGACGGTAAGCTTCGGCTATGTGTGGACTTCCGCGGATTGAATGTAATTACTATTAAGAACCGCCACCCCTTGCCCTTGATTAGCGAATCCCTGTTGAGACTCGCTGGTGCGAAGGTCTATACTAAGCTGGATCTTAGAGATGTATACCATAGGATCCGTATTAAGAAGGGTGACGAATGGAAAACGGTATTTAGAACCCGCTATGGATATTTCGAGTATTGTGTGATGCCGTTTGGGCTCGCGAATGTACCCGTAACCTTCTAGGCCTATATAAATAAGGCTCTCGTAGGATTGCTGGATATCTTCCTAGTGGTCTACCTAGATGATATCCTGATCTTCTCCCGGGACGAGGAATCCTATGTGGAATACGTGCGAATAGTGCTAGAACGGCTCCGCTAGTTTAAACTCTACGCGAAGGCCTCGAAGTGTACCTTCTATACTTCTTAGGTAGAGTTCCTTGGATTTATCGTCTCTAGCGACGGTATCTCTATGGACCCTGCCTGAGTGGAAGCGATTGCTGCTTGGCCGGAGCCGGAGTGTATCTTCGATGTATAGTAATTCGTGGGCTTCGCGAACTTCTACTGTAGGTTTATTAAATCGTACTCGAAGATCATGGGGCCGCTTAACGTATTAGTCCGGGGCCCGGACGCACAGAAGAAGGGGAAGAATAAAAAGAAGCTAGGCTTCTGCTTTAATGAAGCCGCGAGGAAGGCTTTCTAAGAGATTAAGGAGATTTTCTAAAAAGCCCCTCTTCTCGTATATTTCGACCCCCTGCTAAGAACCTTAGTAGAATCTAATACGTCGGGCGAAGTAATTAGAGTAATCTGCTTGTAGCTGTAAAAAGAGAGTGGCGCTTAGAAACCGATTGTATTCTTCTTGTATAAGATAAGGCCGGAAGAAACCCGCTATGGAGTGGGAGACTAAGAGATGCTGGTGATTGTGGAAGCCTTTAGAGAATAGAGATACTTCCTTGAAGGAAACGTATATTAGGTCTTGGTTAAGATAGATTATACGAACTTAACGAACTTTATGACGATGAAGGAGCTATCTCGTAGATAGGCTAGATGGGCTGAGTATATGGTAAGTTTTGACTTTGCTATTGTATTTAGGGCCGGTTCTATAAACCCGGCCGATATACTAAGCAGGAGGCCAGACTATATACGAACCTCTATATATAATAAATAGTACTAGGTGAGGTTTATATATAAGCTCGAAGAAGCTATCCGCTAAGGAGTAGAGGAGCTGTAAGAAGTCGCCTACCTAGCCATAGGATTGGGTATAGAAGATACTAGTAGCTCCCTATTTGTACTCGTTACGCGAAAGGAGGCTAAGGAAGCCCTTGTAGGTAAGATACCACTCTACCCCGAACCCTAGGAATCTATAAGGGACTTCGTGTGTAAGGTATAGATAAGAGATACCTTAGCGTAGAAGAAACTTGTAGAGATAGACTAATAGGGCTAGGGCGGCTGCCTAGAAGGTATAGCCTAGAGTATAAGGCTAGACGATGGTCTACTTAGATATAATAGTAAGGTCTATATCCTGTAGGAACCTATACTGATTGCCGAGATCATATGTATTTACTATAATAACCCCTAAGTAGGCTACTATCGAGCTCGGTATATAAAGGAGGCTATTACGACGAAGTATTGGTGGTATGATATACATAAATCTATCAGGGAGTATATGAATAACTGCCCGACCTACTAGCTAAACGCAGTATACTGCCACAAGCCGTATGGTTTGCTGGAACTATTGCTAGTATCACAGAGACCTACCGAATAGATAAGTGTTGACTTTATTATAGGGTTACCCCCCGCGAAGTAGTAGGATAAGGTCTACGATACGCTTATGGTTATTATCGATATATTTATAAAGTACTCGCTATATATCCCTTATACGAAGGATGTAGAAGTAGATAGACTTGTAACCTTATTTTACGAACGTGTTATACCTCTCTTTAGAATGCTAGGAAACCTTGTGAGTGACCGAGGTATAGTATTTATAAGTGAATTCTAGTCATTGTTCTACTTCCTCCTTACTATAAGGCGCCGGTTATCGACTGCCTACTACCTATAGATAGATAGATAGATAGAGAGATAAAATCAGAGTGTGGAGTACTACCTAAGAGGGTATATTAATTAGTACTAGGACGACTGGGTATACTAGCTACCGCTAGTGTAGCTTGTCTATAATAACTCTACCTATAGTGCCCTGGGTATAGTACCTGTAAAGGCTCTGCTAGGCTTCAACCTGGACCTTTGTACCTTAGTATAGGAGGACCTGATAGATCTTTATAAGGATGTAATATAACGCGTCGAAGATATAGAGGAAATACGAATGGATCTTAGGGTATACTTGGAGAAGTCGAAGGAGGTTATAAAGAAGTTATATGATAAGAAGTATATCGATAAAACCTTTGCGATAGGGGACTAGGTCCTAGTAAGGAATATGTATATCGACTCGGGGAGACCTTATAAGAAACTGGACCACTGCTATATAGGACCCTTCTAGGTCGTAGGAATAGTTGGGAAGTAAGCCTACTAGTTAATCCTACCGCCTAGGTACTATAAGATATATCCTATATAATATATATCCCTGTTAGAACCCTTCGAAGGTAACCTATAGATAGGCCAGGGGAGGCCAGATCCTGTTATAGTCGATAGAGAACTAGAATACCTCGTAGAATATATTCTTAAAAGCTGCTGTAAAGGGGCAGAGTACCTAGTTAAATAGAAAGGCTATGGAGATACTGAGAATATATAGGAACCTCGGGTGTATATAGAAGAGACTGCTGTATTGGATCTATTTAAAGAAGAAGAGTGCGTAAGACTACCTGTGAAAGCTAAAAGGGGGCGACCTACGAAGAAGAAGAAGATAAGCTGAGACTGCGAAGATGTTGTAAGAAGCGGCGTATATCGGCGGGAATATGACGTAGAAGGTGTATAGTGGTAGGTATAGGAGGCGGGGCTAAGAGTCTAGTACGAATAGCCTAGGGACGATACGGTGTACAGAGGCGTTGTAGCCGCCGCTATAGGTAGGCTGTTAACCGAGGTCGCGTAGAAATAAGGCCTAAGTATTGTAGTAAAGGATGTATCGCTACCTAGAGGGTCGAAGGTCGACGATCCCCTTCCTGTATTACTATACTTCCTGTAAATCCGAGGATTACTACCTAGGCCACAACAGTATTCCGCACAGGAGCCTATATCTAGGGCGTAACGGACCGCTGAGAGGGTATCGGGTGAGGTGTAGGGGGCTGCGGAGAAGATGGTGGAGGAGCCGGTGGAGGGGGTAACCACCTAGCTGGTAGTAGCGATAGCCTAAGGGTAGGCGTATTAGGGAGCACAAGCCTACAGGAGATAGATTGTAAGAGCGCCAGCTGTATACCACGGAAATGGCTAACCAGGTCTTCTCGAGTATATTACTAAGATCCAGTCGCAGAAGGTACTAGGATAGCCCGATTTGCAATCACATCTAGGCGTAGGTCAACCTAATAGGTTAGTAACGCCCTATATGAAGAAGCAGGACCTCTATACCATAATATAAACCTACCGAAGGCTCGCGCAATAGGTATACTTAGTACCCCGAGATCCCGTATGAGATACGCAGATATATATATAGTCGGCGCTGATCCGATTCACACATCGTATATACCAAGCCGCAGTAGGATTCCTAGCGAAGACCTAAGGGTCATAGTTAGACATAGCGGAGGGTGGAAGATAAAGTTGGGAGTTACTATCGCAGCGCATTTTCTAGCGAAGAGGTCGCTATACTGAGATAAAGAACGCACGTTTAAAGAAGTGCCTTTAAAGGAAATACTAAGAGCTTCGAGGACGCAGCTTACAAAGGAGGGGGGTAATATTACGACCCCGAGGGTCACTTATACAACTGGCCTGTATAGGCCGACGTACTTGCTAAGTAAGCGCCAGGGGTATATATATACCGCGTATATAAGATTTAGAACCTTAGCGATTAGTCTACTGAATTGTATGACCCATACTGGGGACCTCCACTCTAATTCGAACCTCTATTTCAGGATATACTAGTAGCTAGTCCTAATAGTTAGTATAGTAACTAGTATTAAAGGCAATAGCCGAAAAATAGTACCGACGACTAGGCTATATGTATGGCGAAAGAGTCGAACAGCTTACCGAAATAGTAGAAGGAATTTAAATCACAGACCCTTCCCTAAAAGATATATAGAACGTAGAAAGTAATCCTAAGTTATATAAGACTTACTAGCTTAGTAGGATACTAAAGTAAGTATCTTGCCGCATTTAAGGAACGAACTTCGGACCACTTAGTTATATATATTTCGACCTTATTATACTCCCAGAAGTATATAATAACGATAAGTGGATCTTATACTTCTATATTAATGGTATCCGATATTACTGGGCCTTAATATATAAGAAGAAGAGCGGTTACTAAGAGGCAATCGTCGAATTTATCTTATAAATACGTACTTGGTTCAGCCTACTAATACGCGTATTCTACTCCGATAACGAAGGATTAATCGATTATACAATAGTAGAATTCCTAAAGGAAAACGGGATCGTTATCTAATAAACGGTCGTCGGGACGCTAGAATAGAATAGTTTCGCCGAGCGATCTAGGGGGGTGATCGTTACTAAAGTACAGCTACTTCTTTAAGAAGTAAAACTTCCAAAGAATCTCTGGCCTAAAGTAGTATAAGCTATTACCTACCGGATTCAATCTCAAAGATGAAGTACATTTTCTAACGAAATAACAAGTATAGAGAGGAAAGGAAATCTACAAGGCCTCACAGTGGTTTTGTAGGCCCCTTCCTTGCAAACGATACAAACTCGAACGCTTCTCGCTTAGACGTGGACCCACTAGACCCA
>JAMAFK010000101.1:0-11274 GCA_023627375.1 Penicillium paneum
TACAATAACAGCAAGGTACAAAGAAATGAAATAAGGGAAAAGTTAGCGCGCGATCGGCAATGAAGGCGTTACACACCTACCAATCGGAAAGGCGATCAAATGTATGTGGTGAGATGCAATTCGATTCGCATGTTTTAGCTCCTTTTTCTGGTAGTCAATCAAAGCCAAGGGTTCCGAATTTCCCTACTGCAACATATAGATTCTTTGTCGAACCCTCCTTCGAAACCTATCATACTTACTACGGTTACTCCACCCTATGGCTTGGCAGTAATCAAATACAAACCTATCAGTCAAAGGATTTCGGTACAGAACTGACGAGAGGGCGAGGTGACTGACCACAGTTTGTATATTCAATAAGACCCTAATGATAAAAAGAATGTCGGTATTTGGTTTGACGACGTGGTCGTGAAGACTTTCCCTGAACAATATCCAGGACGTAGTCGGTACTCTCTCATAGCTTCGCAGAGATAAAAAATGACATGTCTTTTCAGATAGCTCACGAAGTTGGGACTCGATAAGCACCGGTTCTGTGCTGTGCTCCTCTCTCATATTTTGGAGTCATAAACCATTCTTGAATTTATTTTTGAAAGTTGAAGTTCAAAGTACAAAGAAGAAACAAGGCAGTGATCAAATGCCTTGTGAATCAAAACTGTCAACATGTGTCAGGTGGCCCTGCTTAGTCATAATTCACCAGCCTCCTGGCTATTTAAGGAACGTCTAGCCCTCCAATTAGTCAAAGTGAAACGAGCGATGAGGCTTCTCGAATAGTCCCTATATCTTTTGATATCACTGGTTGTATTGACTACTTCGATCGACACTCATTCACCGAGAGAAGATTCGTATGTTGAATGAAGTTCTGCAGCGCTTGCAGGCTAGCTCCATCTGTATCATGTGGTTTCAACTCGCATGGAAGGCTGAAAACTTTTTGATTGGCCTCAGATTAGGGTTGCGCGTGTGAGTTTGATTACTTAAACCTAAAAGATCCCATTTTGTTTTAGTATAACTTGCTATTATCTCTCGGTCCCTAGAAGATGAGTTTTCCCAGTTATTCTCTAAATAAAAAACCGGTTTGGACACTCCGAGGCCTGTATTGGACGTAAAACAGCACCGTGCATTCAGATCCTGCTATACTATACTTCAGGAAAATGGTGGCAGAAGGACGTCACCGTGAGCATTGAGCAGACGCGAGAATACACGCCAGAACCTGAGAAATGCTTACTCTCTAGGGGCGCGGGTACTTCTTTTGTTTTCATTGTCCGTGTCAATGACATAGCTTGCCTCTATAAGGCATGATGACTTATTTCCCCGCGGCGGATGGCGAATGCGATTCTTGATCATTCCTACTGCCTTCAGTCGACGAGTGCTTCGGCATAGACGTACCTGGTTGACATTGAGCGCCAGATCGAGTGCATTGTCTTTTCCGGTCTTGTTCCTAGTGAGAAGGCCGATGATTAGAGGCCCGCGTGTCTTTACAGAGAGTTTTGGGAATTACTCCTAACACGTCTAGACATTCAACCTTCTAGGTCGCTAGCTTATCGTGTACTGCATCGTGCCACTCTCGAGGCGGAGCTTCGGCGTCTAGTGCTTGAAGAGTGAACGCAAGCACTTGGCCGATTCCGGTGCAGGCGCAATTCATCGTCCGCCTAGATATCTTGATGTGGGATGCTCAAGAAATATTAAATAATTGCGGGATCATCCCTCGGGATATGGAGGAACAAACCCCCCCCCTGTGCAGATAGAGCCGTATCGAACTCCACTGTCGATCATATATGTGATTATCTGAGTGGCCACGGCGGTGATAAAGCGTGTGACATAACATTCGACGTTGTCGCCTTTATAATCGATGACATCGTGAGGTAGCTTTATCTGGTATGGCCCCGCCACCAACTCGGGAATAGTGACATTATGCGGCGCTTTGAACTCCACGGCATATCCCGGTTTTTGTCGCTCGTTGGCCACACTGTGTACACAAAACTGGTCGACGCGCTGATTGCGCCTTCTTGCAGTGCCAGTGCCCCTCTGCCTCTCATATTCCTGACGTTCGCTGGTGGTTGTGTCCGCGTATCCTGAAGATCCATTTCAAGCTGTACTCCAAGCTTTTCTCCAGTAAAGTTTCCGATGAGTTCGCGCGGTCATAGAAGGTGACTTGGCCCTGGATTCCAAACTCATGTTGAAGGCATTCATCATCTCGCAATACCTTAATGGCCATTTCCAAAAGGATATCCACAGCGTCTCACTCAAGATTCCGAAGAGAGGCTCCGGGTATTCGTAATGACATAGTCTAGTTGGGTATCAGAAGGGAAGAGGGGGCGTGTGATGAAAGCACCCGTGCGGTTGAATTTCCTCCAGACTTGCTCTTGGAGTTGAGGGAAGTCAAACCAAGGGACTATGTGCGTAGGTTAAAGTCGGTTCACTGGGTTGGTCGCCTCGCGCTGAGTTATGGGAGTTGTATGGGTCTCAATTCAGATCGCTTGAGACGGAGATTTGTGGCAGCGATCGAGGTGAACAGTGTGTTGAACTACACATGTCGTTCCGCCTATCCCTGGCGTCGCTCCGCCTTTTCTCGCTCCTGTCTCTCTTACTCAAACTGACATCTTAGCTCGGCGATTTTTTCCTCCATCCCTTGCTGAAATCAGTTTTTAGCAAATAATCGAATGCCGCAAATCGAAGTCAACTTAATAGGAGGTTCGCTGTCTGGCGCCGGGGAGGGGGGGAGGGGCCCGTCAGGGCGAAATGCGTCCAGATGTTTAACGACCTACTCACCTGCTTGGCTTGATGCGAGAACCGACGTGTGACGAGGTATTTATAAGTAGGGCTTGCTTGATTACGGGTCTCTGATTGAATCGTCAGTTTTGAGTAGGCCTTGATGGAAAAGTGGATGGATAGGCGAAAAGCCTTTATTGGATTGCGCCCCTGGGACAGACTGGTCCTTCCTAACCGAATTGAGAATATACACAAAACGCATGCAATAGAAAGAATGAACTGCCCGTAGAGTCACAATGTTGTTGAGCGATAAAATATAACGTACGGTTTGTGTATTTTCAACGATCATAATATTAGAATGAACAAAACAACATAGACTAACTGAGGAATGGTGAGGATATGATGGTAAAATATCAAGGGTAGACCTGCGGTTGGTGATTGAACGATGAGTTGGCTCAGAAATCCGAGTACGGCAGTTGGATCAAATCTTGTTGGGCGGCCGCCAAGGCGGTCGCCCAGTGGGTACAGATCCCACAAACAATCTAGATAGATAGTTTCCTCTCTCTCTCCTCTTCTCTCTCTGTCCGCACTTTCACCGAATCTATCTTGATCATCTTCTCATTCGTTACAGTATCAAGTAGATTCACATTAAATCTTTGCCTCCTAAATTTGGGGTATGCCAATCGTGAAATTAAATCAACAAAAACAGGATTATTTTTCCTAACAGGAAAGGTTGTTCCCATTACACCAGCAGTAGACCGATTCTTCCAATGTTTATACATTGATTAGCTGTTCGAAACGAAAGTCTAGTATGACTAAACCTCAGCTTGATGCGTTACTATGATATCGTTGACTGGCTCCTCAACCTTTGTAGAAGCCAACAGCTTTTCGGTGAGGCAGGTATCAATATGGCAGTGTTAATAAACTCACCAGGGACAGTTTCAGGTCTTCGTGGGCCATGACTCTGAAGACCACGATTTCTGGAGAGCGACAACTTGTTTTTCAACGCCTTAACACTTTGCAATTCGAAGCTTTTCAGAATCCATGAGATCTACTTAATCTACACCCGCAGCTGTCTAGTCCTCTGCTCTCCTCGGCCATTCTCAATAGCGACGCTTTGAGGCATATCCCTAAACATGGCTTCCATACCTCTATCCCAGTCCAACCAACCTAAATCCGTCAAAAGGTCTATGCGCCAAAAACAAGGCCGTCGCAAGTCAAACTTAATGAAAAAAGCGTCCGAATATAGCAAGATGTGCGATGCAGATGTATGTGTGGGCATACGCCTTCGGGAAACCGGCCAAGTATTTATCTTATCGGCGGATGCTTCGGGATTCTGGGCTTTCCTTAGCTCACAATTAGTATGTCTCCAGTTATGCCTCTGAAGAAAAGACGACTGACCTATCAAGAGCTCCTACTATCCAGTCCCAAAGCTAGTGACAGACCAGGATTTGGGGCAGTTCGATAAAGATACACTGGAACAACATACACCAATTTTTACGACCAAAACGGAATTACAACAGACCAGACCTTCGCAATAATTTGTTTGCCATGTTCTCGGTCCGCGACTTGAAACAGCTATTATCTCAATGGATTGAAACTTACTGAGGCCCCGAGGGTAAAGCACGATGATTTGTGGTTCCAAAGGGGATTCTCCATACTCAAGAGTTCACGGTATATTCCCAAGCCCTTTACGACTCCTTGTAGGCCTGAGGATAAGGAAGAGCAGGTACATACTTTCGAGTTGCATTATTGATTTCCGTTATATTGCTAGTATCTAAAGCAGCATATTATCCGGTTTATGTTTTTTGCTAGACATATGGTTCAAAATGCAATGCTCTCATCTGAGTCGTAGGTATCGGCATTCATCTCTTTTCCAAGCTTCTCGAGGGTACATCTGTAGCCCTTGATCTTGCTTTTCAGACTAATTATGTCAAACTCGTACCTTTGTTTCGTCTCACGAAGCGCAAAGAACCTACGATTCTTCTGTTCGACAATGTGCTGAAGAAAAGCCGCGGAAGATCTCCCAAGCTTCATGCCCTTATCGATGAATGGCTGCCACTTGTCCTCAAGCATTCTATCAATGTCGTCCGCTATTTGCTTTTCGATAATACGATAGAGACCAAAGTATTCGTTGCCTTTCCAGACCTCTTCCACAACGTGCCCCCAGGATTCTGTGCGCTGCGATCTCCAAGCCCAGGCTTTGAATTCCTCTTTTGCGCACTCTTGGAGGAAAGGAATATTGTATTTATCGGCAGATGTGTACACGTTCAAGTTTAGTAGGGCACGACTCTCCCTATAGTCTTCCAAACATGGTCTCGTGTCTTGATAGCTTTGCCCATACAGATGCTGGATCATCATGTTTATCGCCTCGGGGTCGTCATCAGGTAGACTGATCTTTCCAGTCTTGCCTTCCTGATAGTCATTAGTCATATTTTATTCATATTTTATAGGAAGATTTCTCGTTGTCCTTACAAGTTTGCGTTACACATAGCGGCCAGAACTTCAGACTGAGCACTTATGATCGCTCGATGAACTCGATGATTGTAGGCACCACAAGAAATGGTAATATCCGAATGTTCATTGGAGGTCATTATTCGCTTCAATAGCGAGCGTAGATCGTCAGTATCGGACATACTAGTACTGGGCTCGGAATAGTGAGGGAACGCGTTAGATTGTGGGTGATGATGATCGAGGTTCCTGTCATCCGGATGTGGAGCAGATGAATGTGTGTAACGTCCGGTTTAAAGATTTTCCGTCATTAACACCATTAAGACTGTACTCTATTCTGTCTTATATTTAAAGCTACAAGATCAGGAGCTGTTGAGGGTGTCGTTCGCTTGCAAGCATCTGACAACTATGAGGATGATCGTTGGTCACTAATAACGCATGTCGAGGTTCTCTGGTTCAGACAGTCTCACAAGCGATGAGTAGCATTCAGCCCGTAGAACACGAAATAGGTCTCCCAGCAGATTATTTAGTTACTTAGCGCCAGGTGACCTTCCTACAGCAGAGATCCACTAGACAACTCAATGGAATACCATGAGCCTTCTTCTCATACGGAAGATGTAATCTTCAACCGCATATTACTGTAACATGCACGGCACATTTTCCCCCAAACCCAAAGTTTGAATGATCTGCGCTAATGCCTTGGTGGTGGGGCCGGGAAAGAGTTTCTCGGTGTATGTTGGTCAAGGCGATTTTGAGAATCATGGTAGCAGACACCAGAGGTACCAAAATGGATGGGAAAATGATGGTGGGGGAAAAGTGTTGGCCTCAGAAATGTAGCGAGTTGGCAGGGCAGTGAGAGATCACAACAAGATAATCCCGGAGAGGTCAACTTACTGGGGGGGAAGCCCCAATTGCCCAGCTCAGTTTTCCACCACACCCATCAGTATTTGACCTTGTGAAGCCCATTCTCTCAATAGCGTCCGGAGTTCAGGATCACGCATTCTTCAAAAAGCTATAAATAGCTAGCTAGAATCCCTCTATCATTTAGTTTTCGCCAAAATGAACAATATTTGAAAACAAGGCCAGATATCACTAACGCCTTGACACCCCAATGCCAAATTGTTTAGACTAATAATTTTCAAGGACAGGTAAGACTTTCTTAATGCTTTCAACCCACTTCCCAATATCCTCTACGAAATGCCGACCGTACGCCCGCTTTAATACCGCAAAACAGCCGATATCGAGCGGTTGTAAAAGGTGAGAGGAATGCGATGGCATACAGTAGAATTCGAAAGCAGTTTCCCCTCTGGACACACATCGCTTGTCTCTCAGTTCGTACCCGAAACAGCGCTAGGCCTTTTCGGGTCACCCGTAAATAACCCATGTATCATTGAAGTACCGTTCAGCGTCGGTATTGGATTTCGGTGTTCAAGAAACAATTGTATAATAGAGTAATCATACACAGAATGTTCCCGTAGAAGGGGAGGGGAGATCTGACGATGTATCCTGTTCTATTGAGTCTCATTGCTTTCTCTTTCTAAACTCTACATCTATGTCAACCCGTAACGACGGTTGGGGCGATCTTGTGGAGAGATACATTTGGTAGGCTAAGTTTGGGGGTTTCGCGTTACTCCATGGATTCAGCCCGCCACTATCGTTCCTATTCGCTAACAACTTCTGCTGATGGCTAGTACCCACGTAAGCTGACGATGATCCGCGGGCAGAAATTCGATCAGATTAATATGAATGACACTCCATTCCACGACAACTTCTCTCAGCCCCAAGAGCCGGAGTCTTGGAATGAAGTTTCTCAGTATTCCCGTCCCGGGACACTCCGGGACACTTCCGGAGTCCTTATGCTACACGGTCCAACTATAGCCCCTCCGCTTCCGTCCTCGAGTATGAGCCTAATGACGCAATCCAAACCCGACCGGGCACTTTGCCACTGCTCCAAGAATCCGAGTGGGAGAAAGATAACGTCTACGACCAAGATCCGCCAGGCTGTATTCATTATTTCATAGAATGGCGGGTTACTCTTAACAACAAGGCTGTGGTGAAGGACACCGAGGAAGACATAGTATTGGCCCCGAGCACCTATTGGAATTTGGTGCTAGAAGAGAAGCTAAGAAAGGTGCGTCGAGAAAAAAGTATCACACAAAAAAAAGGATTAGGGTGGATGATACAGCGATCGTTGCTTCGGTCAATCACCGATCCCAGCGCGATCTGACGAAGCGTTTCAACAGGACTGATATTGGCTGGGCACCGATTGAGAAGCAACTTCGGATGTGGTCGATTCAATTTTCACGTGGTAAGAGACTCACGCTGAGAGTGTGCTTTAACTATGTAGAAGACAGCTTCTGTATCCGCGGGTCGGAAAGGGGAGAAGCGGGTCAAATCATCTGTGACCACCAGAATACTCGATAATCGTGACGCTCAGCTAGACGCTGAAGAAAATGCATACGGGCAGCAAGCAATTTGGGATCACGTGTATGACTTGATGAAATGTGATTCCCCGGTATGCCACCTGGGACCTTACTGCCGGCTTGACCCAGTAGGAAAAAAGCATTATCGACATCGCACACAAACCCTTGAGCGATTAGTGACCTATGCCGAGAAAGGGGGCGTCCTTGAAACACATAAAGATGTTCCGGATGAAATACAGGAAGAGCTTCATTTGGAAGAACAGCAACGAGAGGAGAAAGACAAAAGCAAAAGTGGCAAGGTTTTTGGCGTCACACCGTATCCACCTATCGACATCAACGTTCTGCCATCTCACTCTGTTGGATTGGATGCAACAGCTTCCAGTGCAACTGCTGACCCAAGTGTTTTAAAATAAACATCTCCCTTGAATATTCCCGGTTTCAGAGACGTAGCTGTCAAAGAGTATGGTGAATGGCTTGCATCAACTGTATCGGATGATACACTCAAAGCTGCATTCCGGCAAGCGTGTGATGTGACGCTGTCGGATGGCTTCGACCTTGAGCACATACATAAGGATCAAAATCCAGGATTCTTTGTTGGTAAAGGTGTCATGCCGGGAATTGCTCGCACATTTCTAGAGAATATCCGTGACTGGGTCGAAAGTGTGAAGAAAGTAATACCCATTCTTGATGATGTATAATATGAATCTCGCTGGCGTTGGGAGATGCGCTTTCTTTTTTTTCCTTTTCTCTTTTTTGTTGGATTTGGGATTGAAGAACCTTTCAGCATTAGACCTTTGTCGCGAGTTCATGCACTGAGTTTATTTGTTTCAATTTGAAAATTAAAGAACAGAACAACAATTAGTCCGCTGCCCTTCTCCAGAAGTCACTGTCGTTGTCAATATCGTAGTCGTCATCATTATCATCGTCGTCGTCGTTGTAAAGATAATAATCATCTTCACTTTCATCCCAAGTTCTATCATTATCCCATTCCTCCTCTTCCACGATCTCCACTGTCCTGAGCGTCCACCCATAACTTTTCATTTTCCCTATGATAGAAGAGTCCAGTCCGTCAGCATAAACTTCCATGACAATCTCTTGCAGTGATGTGATCGCTCTGAAGTGAGCATCAACCAAATCCAAAGCCCTATCGCAAATTGAAGGGCTATCAACTGATAGTTGAATCCCCATCCAATATGTGCTTGGAGCAGTCGCTGTGATGCGTTTGAGGTCGGTACAATATTCCTGGATCTTTATAAGAGTGCGCAGGCTTTCTCCCTCAAGGCTAACCTCTTCTCCAACGTCGCGGAACTCAGGAAAGCGCATGCGGATACAATTTAGATTAGAAGCGTTCGCCAAGCCTATAGTATCGAGAAATTCGGGTACACTTGTAGGGGTCGATGATGAGAGATCAAAGCAGTTGTTGCCATAGAGCAGTGAGCTGGTCTCGTGGAGGATCGTCGTGTTTGTAGAGAGGAGATTTGATGCAAGCTCATATCCTTTGCTCCAAGGATTAATAGGATCTCTACACACGAGGAGATACTTATATATCTCAATGTGGAGTTCAGCAGGAAGACTCAGGAAACTCGCCGGCATTTTTATTTCTGCCTTGGCGAATGATCAAGCTGTGACTGTAGGTAATAAAAGTGGAGTCACGTAGTGTCAAGTTCATGTGCAAATACACAGGCTCAGGAATGTAATAGAGCTGTCATGTGCTCAAGCTGCTAACTTGTCTAGCATGATTTTGATGACGCGTACAATATAGTGACGTAAGGCAACTACCCTCAGATAAATAATCATTGAACTAACAGACCATACTGTACAAATTTTTTGTACATTTATCTTATTGAGGTAATTGCTTACTCGTTCCAGTATTGATGAGAGCTGCGTAGATCCTTTGAATACCTGAGAGGTGAGCGTCTAGTCATTTATCGCAATACATCATGCCAACATTGCTTTAGGACAACTGTATACAGGTTTCAACATGCAGACTTTGACATGTACGGAACACGATCAAGATTTTGATCTACGACAAGCGATCGAGCATATTCGTCGCTCCCATGCTAGCTTCATCAGCCGTCCCGGCCGCGCTGGAGAAATTGATGGGCACAATCATACATGGTATTGCTTTGGTTGTAACTCTGGTATCAAAAATCACCGCAGCTACGATTCTGACAACGCTATGTGGACACACCTCAAGAGCAATCACGAGACAATTGTTGATTGTATAATTCCTTTCCAAGACATCGATTGGAATTTGCAGATGGAATAGAAAAGTTCGTTTATCAGCACGGGAATGTCGCACTCAGAAAAGTCTAGCCAAGACTGCTTTCTAGATATTCGATTGTTAGGCCTGCGTGCTGAAAATGACCCTCAGCACTCTCCCCTTTAGCCCCAACTGCTTCAATGCACCAATCAAGAAAATGATCAAATCCTTGGCCTGGATTTTCTTCATAGTAGCACCAACTTCGTCTGATAAAACTTTTTAACTCAGCAAAAAATTCCTCAGTTGGATTTAGGTCCGGTGAATAAGGAGGTAGGTAGATGAGCTTAACTCCCACATCAGCACACATCTGCGTAATACGTTCAGAGTGATGAAACGATGCGTTTTCCATGACCAGAACGGACTTTGGCTCCGGCCATTTTCCACAGTGCCGAAGAAGCTGGTCGAGAAAATCTTCGAATACACCGGTATCTGTTGAACCACGAAATACGCGAGAAAGCACGATGCCATCTTGGGCATACGCTGGGAGTATTTGATATCGTTCATCACGGTGAAACTGTGACACTTGGACTGGGGCAACACCGAGTGGTGACCAGCCGGTTCTTCTGAATCCGATTCGTTTATCACAACCAGGCTCGTCAACATAGACCAGGTAGTACGGCTCAAGTTCTGATATTTTATGAAGAGAGAGTTCCCGTAACTCAGCATTCTGTTCCTTGGCTCTCTGGCGAATGGACTTCTTCGACCAGCCAGTAAGTGTCAGAGCCCTTCTAATACTTGAGCTTGTTGCAAGTATCCGAAATTCATCCCATATGAATATTACCATTTTGTCAAGGTAGAGACCCGTTTTTCAAGCAGATGCTCATAAAGAGCGTCAAGCATTGGGGAAGTTATGGTTCTTCTTCGACCGACACGATTTAGAGAGGCATAGACTGTTCCGAATAGCCGCAAGTTCCTGCGAATCCTCTTGATCGTTCGATCGCTGCATTCGGCTGCATCAGCCATTTGAAGTGTGGTTAGTGATTGGCTTTCTATCATATCATGAATGAAGCGCAGCTTCGATGGGGAAAGTCTATGTGCCATATCTATTGGGCGTCAGTTCTGGGATAAGCAAAATGTTGATTGCGAAAGAATGGGATGCTTGGAAAACAGTATGGAGAAAAATGGCGGGGCAGTGTATTAGCATTTCGTGTAACATGGAATATTATACGTAATTTGATCGTCCCAGTATTAAATCGGTCTATTCTTAGGAATTAATAGTTTACATCTGGATCCATATTTAGACTAGCGCTGTTTCGGGTACGAGCCGAGAGACAAGCGATGTGTGTCCAGAGGGGAAACTGCTTTCGAATTCTACTGTACAAATTGTTATCATATTGTTTTGCTCGCAAATTTCATCGATCAAAGGATAACGACCGTCATCCTCTCCGGTGATTTTAACCGCCACCACCCGGCGTGGGGCACCAACCACATTCA
>JAMAFK010000102.1:0-11239 GCA_023627375.1 Penicillium paneum
AGTGTGGTGAGTGTTGTGAATGTTGTGAGTGTTGTGAGTGTTGTGTGTTGTGGGTGTTGTGAGTGTTGTGGTGAGTGCGTGAGTGGTCGGGCGGTGAAGGAGAATACCTCACGGCGGGAATCGTAGTCCATCGAATGATGTAAGTTTCTTAAAGAGGGGGTTCAACTTTCGAAATCTATCCGGTTAATTACGTCGTCATCAACTGTCATCTGCCTGCAATAACTGCAATAACCACTAATGTGGTAGGTAATTGATTAGAATGAAGGTGTATCCTTCTATATAGTGTATTGGATATGTCATTTTCGTAATAAATCTATCCATTCGATCGGTTGACAGTATATTGTGTGAGAATTCGTAGGTTCAATCAGTTTTGCGATTATATATATACACTTGATATGCGAGGATTAACTGCTTTCATGTATCTTGAATCACAATTCAATTTATAAATTCTCCCTTATTGATTTCCACTTAAGCCGAATATATTCATTATATATAATTTTAGTCAAATATTTTGAATATATGTCATTCTCTGACATTTACGTGGTTAAAAAATAAAAAAGTAGTATCGGCAAGCTGATCGAATGATGGGACCGCCAATTTGTAACGCCTCTTGGCATGGAGGAACATATATTAATCCGAATTCCGAGAGATCATGTCAGACATCAGCGAATGCCGGGATTCTTTTTAATCCAGCATAACAGCTTCTGACCCAATAACTAATTATCCCATAAAGATAATACTATACATGATGATTACAGGGTCTTTATGAGCGTCTATTATAAACTATGAAGATATCCCAGTTTAAAGAGAGATCTCGACATTTGCTAAGACCGCTCTGAGTAGATAGATGGTCGAAAAGCGGATTGACACGGATTAATATATTTTCCTTCACGCTAAATTAGCGGTCCCATTCCAACAATCGATCAGCTGTAAGCCCAAGTAGTATGAAAAGTCCAAGCGGTCGAAGTGCTTCTTTGTAAGCGGGCCCGCCCGCGCGTGCGCGGAGTTTTGCCATCTCATCCACACATATCAATTTACACCGACATAATTGCATCAGTCATTTCTAGTTCGCTTGAGTAAGACTAGCAATGCGGTACTTTTACTATTGTCGACTAGCGCACCACTGTCTGAGATCACCACCGTTGACCATCTGTGTTTGCGAATACTGCCGTCTGACAACACTGTCGTATTATGGGATCCACCAATGCGGTGTATGTACTGAAGTTTACAGCGCACAAAACTGAGGGCAAGGCTGTGAAAAGCGCGAAGAACAAATCAAATTAAACCAAAGCAATCATTGTGGGACAGTGTGAGGTAGTTTGGAACTGAGACGATGCCATCAAGCAATAAATGAGTCAAGGCAAACCCATAAGAATGTTCACGACCCCATTATACAGCACCTCTCTGTCACAATGAAGATTGTTGACATCCTCAAAAAAATCATCGAGTCGATCTACCGTGGAAATCCGGCCGGTACCCACTTTTCGACCGATACCCTTGAGCGAAAATGATCGGCCTGCGCCGCCGTCTCGTAAATGACTAATGCCCGGCTCAATGCGCATATGTTCACAATGAACGCATCCTTCAAAACTACCTCCTCCCCCGAAATCAGCACAAGTACATTCTCTCCTTCCTTCACTGCCCGAGTGCTATGTAAATTGCAAATGCCGCGGAAGTTGAAGTTGACCTTTGCCACTTGATTTTGCGGCAGTCCCTTGATCACCTCTGCAAAGGCTAAGCAACACTGCTTCACTGACGCAGCCGAAAATATGGTCCATGGCTCAAAGGCAACATCGTAATCAGGAGACATATTCTATGGCAAAAAAGCATTAGTTGGAGTTCCGAGCTGGGTCTCTGTGCTGTAAGATTCGAAGATACCTAGTAACGAGATAATGCAATTCTTTTTTTGGATTTGCTCTGGCGATAATTGGAATTTGGATACGACGATGCTGCTGCCTTATACTGTGCAAGACATGGGCGAGAACACTTAATTTATAGAAATCACTAACACAAAAGCTGGGTTAAGTTTCACCGAGTCAGCGATACATGAGGCAAAATGAGTGGAGGATCAACGATGGGTGGACCCATATGGCGCATCTGGGATTCCCTGAATGCGAGGAAGCCCCTTCTTTGGTCCCTTGTGCTACAGCCATTCTCGAAATCGCCTTGACCAGTACACACTGAGACTCTCTTTCTCAGCCCCACCGCCAAGGCCTTAGCGCAGATCATCTATTGAGCAGACCGCACTTAGTTGAGGACAGTTGTAAAATATATATCTTGTATGGTATTGTATCCCCTGGTATAAGATTGCAGCCTGCGCTTTGATTTCTAGGGTATGAATCACTGTCCTATACAAGTCCCAATTTACGGCGGCCCTCAACTAAGTATGGTCTGTCAAGGCGATTTGAGAATGCCTGTATTTTGTAACACGCTATTAAATACAATAATGGAGAACTCAGAGTAGTTGTCAATGAATGAAGGCTAATTCAACAGAAGATAGATCATCCACAAATAAAACAGCCCCCGATAACTACTATTATATGATGAAATGAATTCATGGATTGATCATGAAGCGGTGGCTAGGTCCTTGTTTCCCTATATCAGCAAGGTGGTAGAATTGAATACGGGCTCGGGATGAGCGGGATGCTTGACAACACAGCTCTTTAGCAACTCGATCGCTTGGGAGTATCACGTGCTTAGATGCTCTGTGCTAAGCTTCGCCTTATGAATATCCACAAGCTACATATCTAGCTGATCGGCTTCCTCCAACCGTCACTGAGTCCTTTACGTCGACGCAACCTTAGCTCTGCTGTTAAGGCCTCATGGGAGCCACTAGGTTTTGCTCCCTCTCTGAGGGCCCTTTTCAGCGGAAGTAGATGATGACGGCAAGCTTCACGCGACCTTGGCCTATGACAACCAGAAAAATCGAACACCACTCCAGCCAAAATATCTAAAGACGCTCCTTTCGAGAACAGCCAGCGAAATCTTTCAAAATCGCCTTGCTCGTATGCTTCACAACAGAGCCTATCGATACCACCTTGAACCTCTCGAAAAGAAGCACCATGATCGATCAACCAACTTAAAAGATTTTTGTAATTGTGTGAACGAGCTGCGCGCTCAACCATGTCGCCACAAGGAATGTGCTTCAAAGATGCTCCAAGCTGGACCAGATTATCCACCTTTGGAATCGAACCATTCTTTCGATAGGCGTGAGATAAGATATGGCCTCGCGATATGTAATGACATCTGAATTGACAATCCTCGTATCGCACTTCCGAAGTATCGTTTTCAAGGGTCTGGACCTTTTTCAAACTGGATACAAGGGCCGAACAGCCGAACAAAGACCATGTCCAACGGCAAAGCGCACGGAAATGTAAGTAATCAGGAAGGTAAAGATTCATTGCGATCGATTCCAAGATCTCCTGCGGTAGGTCGTAGAAAGAAGCCTTCCTCTTGTCTGTATGGTCCATATTGAGGCTTGTATATGATATATAGTAGATGTTTAATCTTAGCTCAATGTTAGAGGATGGGAGGCGTTCGAGTGCCACCGAATTGATGGCTGTTACTCCGGATTGTGGTAGGATAACGCGGGCTACATCCAGCAATATTAGCAATCTGGGACGTGGTGAGTGATTTGCTCAAGACAGTACCTGGGATAAACTCTCAGATAAGATTTTGAGAGGATACTATCAAGGTCGGAGCTATTGTGCCTATGCTTTGTCTCGTTGCGAGGATGGTGAGATGAAAGGGACAACGTGGCACCGGTAAAGGCGGACAGCAGGGCTTTGGCAGAAATCGTATTTATGATTACAGAAACAAGGCGGTACAGTAATACTGTGCCCCAAATTGATGCGGCCTGTCGAATAATTATTCTACGCTAAGGCCTTGGCAGTGGGGCCATAAAAGAGTTATTAAGTGTTTATCGGTCAAGCCGATTTCGAGAACGACTGTACGTTCTGTACTGAGAGTTGAGTGTAGCGTTCTTCAGCATTGAAGCACTCTTCATCTACGTATACGCAAGGTACTCAGAATGGGCGCCCTGCTCCCAGGATCCGCCAGCTGGCTCCTGGAGCCACTACCTGGACAGAAAGTTTTGCAGTTTCACCGTTACCAATTGGATGGATCCGTATTGTTGAATGTATGTAAATGCTGTGAGTATCTTGAGTAGATCGCATTCTACCCCATACCTCTTTGGCCTCCGAAATTGCGAGTCGGATCGGCGGGGCTCGGTGAAGGCTGCTTGGCCCTTGGTGTTGAAATGATTCGAACCACAAATTGACCCAGTGCAGTATGTTATTGAACCTCGCGTTACGTTTTGAGACCCACGAACGCGAACGCGTAGGGCACTTCGATATAGGTTACATCGATCAATTCACCATTGGCGCTCCACTTCTTTGGCATAGGGAAAGAAGCCGGTATAATCAAGACACACGGCACGTCGATTCGACTACAGTGGATACCTGGACATTCCGAAATGCCCTGGAACGACACCGCCGATGTGTTGGCCAAAGAGGCAGCCATACCGGGAAAACACACCCATTTAGCTTATTTGACAATATAGTTAAATACGAGCTGTTTTATTTCCAGGGTTCCTGTTTCCAGTGATATATTCAATAGCTCTGAAGTACGATATGACTGGCAACCTCTCACGCGCATCTGTCGGTATCGAGCATTACGGCCAGATCACTTCTCACGACTTGATTCCATTCCTGGAGCACGCTGACTAGTCGTTCTTGAGTTTGCTCCAGAGCCCGTTCAAAGGAATCCAGAAGACATAGCTCCTCATTAGGACGAAGTTGGAGACCGTCTTGCTCGTTGCCTAATTTGAGGGCTTCCCCCGAAACTCCTCTTTTCTGATCTGCTTTCTCACCACCAAGGCCACTGGGCACACACGAAGCCCATACACGTCGATAGAGTCCCACAGCTCGAGCTGCTTGAAAGGCGAGCTTTGGATCGTCGCGATCACGATCTGCTAGTATCTCCAATAAGGGTTGAAAGTACTCGATCGTCAAGGGTTTCGGGGTTGCTTCCTGCTGTTGCGAAGGAATGCGGTGGTCAGCCAAAGTATAGAACGTATTATTGCACGTAGCTTACCATTTGGGTTTCAGATTCGGAAATAGCCCCTGAGTAGGCCTCATCACTCCGGATAGGCATCTCACTTGGCTGACGGTCTGCTCTACCTTGGTCCGGTAGTTCATTTGGGGCATCCATCTTATCCGTTTGCAAATATTCAGGGTTCTAACAATATACTTCTCACAGGACAGTCTCTTTTATATGCTGGCCAGATCCAAAGAGCTACTTCAACGACGTTAGAGGTGGCATAAACGCAACTCAATGACCCGACCTATGTTAGAGACCTCGTTGAACATCTACTTTCAACATCGAGCTTATGACCACCAATTCATGTCTTTGGTCAATTTGTCTATTGTTCGTAGCACCCTCTGCTCACCAATGACGTGAAATCTGAGTGACCATTAAAAAGAAGCCCGAAGAAAAAGGTGCGATTTTCATTCTATGGTGACCGTTGTGACAACTAAACGTTGTCGAGGCCATTATCGGCCTCCCCATTTTATAACTGTTGAACAACAAAAAAATCCCGAATTGCACGGCTGTTGAAGGGGATGATATACTGTTCGTGTTTTCCAACCATACGTATTTTCCCGGCCCGGTGCCGTAAGCTGCTTGATAATTACGTATGCTATCTCGTTATACAGATCATATCTCCATTCTACCTGCATGCTTCTCGTATATCCCTGGCAGAATTCATGGGCGATCCTAGGAGCTACGTGTTATTCAAGAGGTCGAATACCGTTCGCAAAGCGGCCGACCAATAAGGGCTAGCAATGTAAGTCGAAGGACGTATATCTCGGAGAAACCTATGCGGATTGCCACCTGGGCAGCGGACAATGCAAAGGGCGCTTGATACAGCTGAGGATTGACTATATCTTTTATTGAATAGACAAGCTTCGTATGCAGCACTGTATATACTAGAAAGTATAAGTAGATTGTCTGTGTCCGGAGATATTGACCACTTTATTTTTTGCTTCCATTCTCTCATTATTCAAGAACTTGCCAGCACAAGCCCCAAATCACTTTTTTGAAATCAGAGATACCGTTTCTGTGAACAATGCCTTCTATTTTCACTAATGGCGTGATACGGATGCGACTGATCGTTTCTTTCCTTACTATCACCTGGCTGGGACTTGCCACTCTCAGCTCAGCGTTAGCACACTTCGCGGACGTCCTGCAAAACCGCGCAAAATCTGGCCTCATAAACGCCGACTATTCCATGCTGGACATCACACTCCAGAAGCTTATGAGCGACACTCTCATTACCATGGTTATAACGGCCCTTATCTCAGCAATGCTTTCCATTTTTGGTATACTTATTTTGGTCCACCCACGATGGATACAGGAAGATTGCAAGACTCGAGTCTACTATGGCTGTATGTCATTTCTCCTGAGCTTGCCTGTTGTTACAATAGGAGGCTGTGTTGCAGGTGGCATTCACGGTCTCCAATCCTCATTTGAACTTCTTGACAGAGATGGTTCGTTTCCGTACTACGTCGTCATGTACTATGGAGCTGTTGGCCAAGCCGCCTTTGGAGCTGCAGTAGTGATCTTGATTCTGATACATTTTGTTGCAGCGATCTGAAATTTCAGTTGGACGAGGGGACTGTGAAGACGACGCCATGGGACACTGCTTAAAATCAGTACTATATGGAGGAATGGAGCGGAGAGTGTTTGAAATGAGGAGAGATCAGAATTTACTGGGGAACAAAGCCACGGATGGGGGTTTGGCCTACTATTCTGCCGCCAATGTATGCGTGATATTCTAAAGACTTAACTGCCCCAGCAGTACTTCTTAAGCAATAGAGACCTATCCCACCGGGTATTGAAGTTCGTCAAGCTTAGGCTTATAGATTGTGTCTGGGCTGTCTGGACTGCGGAAAGCGAGGCGAGAAAATAGAGCAGGATAACCTTCTTTTGAAGTAGACTGGTATACAGCTGAGGAAACAGAGGGAAGGTCTTCATCTTCACCACGACAAGCAACTGTCTCGGTTACACTTCTTCGAGCAGGCACTGGAGTCATCTCGAGATCGACGGACTGGCGTACTCGATGACTAGAACCACCCTTATACACTCAATCTACCAGGTGAAGGAGTATATAATAATGACTATCCTACATCTTAGTTTCATAACTTGGAAAACATATAACGATATAGCAATTGAGAGGAACTTACCGCCTGGAAGAACTTTATATATTTCCGGGTAATCAAATAAGAAGGCCCAGTCTTTGTGAAATGTCGTGAATCCCACGTTTACTAACCCAATGTGTCATAAACAAAAGACTACGGATCAAGCGATAGCGTGGGCATTGTACCTAGCGGAGAAAGTATCGATTGATTCAACCGTCTTACATTATATCACAAGAGCTGAAGTATATGTCGCTAGCTCTTACAGACAATTAAACTCTCTCCTTGGAGACCGCTTCAACAACCTTTGAGGAGGGCTGTCTTCTATTCTGCTACGAATGGCCCTCTGGATACAATCATCCCTTGCTAGATCCAAGGATCTCTCCAAGCTGAAATTTGTCAGTCTAGGATTGACCACAAGGGCATTAAAAATCGGGAAATGTCCACTTTTGACCGCCAACATTAATGGGTCCTCAAGCCATCGATTTCTGAGGTTGACATCAATTTGATTATGGCGTAGCAGTGCCTGGACCATCCCCAATTGACCGCCACGGGCAGCAATGCAGAGAGCAGTGTCATGAGATGCGATCGTGTTTTCATTGATGTTCAGATGCGTGCCTTGTTGCACTAAGAGACTGACTACATCGAGATGGCCATTTGCAACCGCTCGACAGATGGGCGGATCTATTAAGGCCCTCCCATTAATCTCCACTCCCCCAATATTCAGGAGACAAGCAACCGTGTTCATGTGTCCGTAATATGCGGCCACGGAAATTGGCGAGTAGCCTGCAACACAGGGGTTCGGATCGATCCCTGGTATCGCAAGTAGCCGGAGGAGGAGCACGGTATCTACCCTGGTCGCGGCATGGTGTAGAGACGTTGACGGCGTCTGGAACCTCCCGCGGCCGCCAACGACATTAACATCGATGTCTTTCTCAGCCAACAGCCGTTTGGTGATCTCGTCACATGATAAGTAAGTAGACAGCCATAGGGGCGTGTTGCCATCTTTGTCTTTGCAGTTCACGTTGGCACCGGGGTGACTTAGGAGCAAATTGACCATCTCCAGGCGTTTGCTTTGAATGGCGAGATGGAGCGACGTATAGCCTTTTGGGTTGTGGACCTCTAAATCTAGGCCCTTTTTTCCGAGATGCCGTCTGACAGCGTCTACCGACCCATAACAAACTGCTTGGTGAAGAGGCAGCTCAGCATCCTGTGATGATTGAGAACCAAGCAATACCTCGGACGTCGGATCGTTTGAAAAAATCAGTTCCATCACAGGCCTGTTGAAGCGATGTGCCCAATCCCATGGCGAATGGCCTAAGTCATCCTGTAGATCTGGGTCGCTGCCACTAGAAAGTAGCAGATGTACGAACCCTATTCTACCTGCGAAGACTGCTAGGTGGAGCGCCGTTCGGCCGTGTTTGTGCTTGACGTCTACTCTGACGTTGGGTCGTTCTAGGATGCTCTTGACGGTGGAGAAATTTCCATAGTGGATAGCAAAGGACAGGGCGCTGTCGCGCGCTTGGTTTTGGATGTTGATGTCTAGGTCTCGACGGTTCAACAAGAGCTCACGCACTGCAGCGGAAGAGTATTGGATCGCCCTCATCAAAGGAGTTTTGCCTCGGTAAAATGCATTGATATTGGCGTTGTGCTGGAGCAAAGCCTCCGCAAGACCAACGTTGTCGTATTTGACGGCCATATGCAACAGATTGCTGTTCTGAAACTCGATGTTGTATTTCCAGATGCTGGGCTGCAGTCTATCACGAAGGTTTTTGCATGAATTTGCGAGGGCGAATATCGCACTGCCATCCAAATGTGACACAATCCATAGCAAAAGCTCGTTGGGTAGGTCTATGATGTTTGGCTGTGATGTGTGAGCTCATCGGTAATTTGATTAACAAAGACATGAGACGAACCATGGTTGGACAGCAGATTCGAGCTAGAAAATAGAATGGTGATGAGGATGAGCCGTGGAAGCCGGATATAGAGAGGGCTTTATATGCGCGCCTCAGCTCGATTCTGTCGCTACCTAGGAGTTTAGCCCATAGCTCCGTCGAGAAATGCGTGGGAAGATACGTCAGTATCAAAGCCTGAACAGCAATTTTTTGGCGGAGATCTGAATTATAGCTCCTGGGAACGCCAGAACAGTTCCTGGTAGTGTGCCCACAGCCCTAGCACTATGAGAATTGATCTCAATCACGCAGTCAAAGTCCTTGTGCAATCTAGAATCTAGCCCAGCAGTTGTCGACTTCGCTGCCTACCGCAGTTGCCAACATATCCCCAATGCATGGGCACCGCGATCTACAGCCTAATCAGCCACGAGTACAGCTGATTTGGGTAGCAGTGGTCCGGAATGAGTTCCTTGCCGCAGGCCACCGATCGGCCGTATACCAGTATATACTGCATCTGAGTGCATTACCCGACGTATCGACTGTTTCAAGGAAGGTGTTGCATGCTAGTATCCTCGCAGCCAGAGGTCAGGAGCCTACGGCGATGGTATATAAAGCTGACGAGGGCACGCCGTCGAGATTGCCCAACACCACCAACAATCGGAATCATTTCTGCCCTGAAACATCAGCTCGATATCTACCATGCTACCTTGGAACCCATTTTCCGTCTGCAGAATCCCTCACGGTGGTTCTGTGTCCTGTTGCGGAACGACGCAAAAAGGCGAGCCGTGCAAAAACTCGATCAAGGTTGAAGACACCAAGATAGGCAATCGAAAGTTGAGCACTCTCGCCGGAGAGCCGTTTGATCTGTCAAATTTGCAATCGAAGCTCTGTGATCTTGCCAAAGAATATCTCTGTACGAGATGGCATCGACAACGACAGGCCGAGCAACTCGGTCAGAAGTGGTATGAAGCCGCTGTCCGCAATCAGGCGCAAGTACCACATGACTCTAGAATGGCCTCTCCACCTATTATGCATCGGGGCCAGCGTCAGACGTCGTCGTCAGTCTCTAGGAGACGCCTGGCGGGGTCAGGCAACACTGACCGGCTACCTCCCCACGGGCTCACACAAGACCCGCCGGTGCTCATGTCGACCGTCCCCGGGCCAGTACAATCAACCAGCCCCTTTGTCACGGCCGCAATGCTGCGAACGAACAGTGTTCCATGGCACGTTTCGCGGGCTCGACCAGCTATCTTGACATCGGCCGCTAACATCTGGGCGGGAGTCCAAGACTTGACACTCCAGAAATTCAGCTGGAGTGAAGAGGTCGGTAACATTCACTGCGTCTTTTGTCTGGATGAAGACGAGGAACAACCAAACGAATGCGTGATCCTGCGTTGCGATCAATGCCGAGCGCTTTCCCATCTATGCTGCGCGGAAGAATGGTTGGAAAACCGAGATACAGGCTTTGACACGTCATGCTGTGTGTGGTAAGTCTCCATGATCTCAATTTTGCATTGTCAGGATGCTGATGAATACAGCCGAAACGAAGGACCTTTAGACGCCTTGATTCGCCCACTCCGAGCCCACTCGTCGGACATCGAGACACGTCATACCCACAGGGCACGTGATTTATCTCCCGATAGAGAACTTGCTAGCATACGAAGTTCATCACCCGACGGCCCTCGTCGGAGTCGGCCGCATCAGCGGTCGGTAGAATCTCAAGGAATAGCAGCCGAGCAGAGTGTAGAGAGTGGCCCCCGTCGCTCAGCCAGACTAGCAGGCGCTCATCTACCGTCCGACCCTTCTACCCCTGCGCCGCTTCGCCGGTCGGCACGACTGAATTTCACTTCGCGCGGGTGACACTCGGCATTATCAGCAACAGACGCTGGGATTTAGCAAGCTTAGCAGCTATACAAATGAAATTTTGATATTTAAACTATAGAGCACCACACGACCATTTCACCTTCGTATAGGTCCCCCAAAGGTATTGGCAGTTTCGCTTCATTCTAGACAGGTCTTGGCTCAACCAGGTGCCGGTAGATGAAAGTCCTAGTAGTATCACAATTCACCGCGGCGACTCAAGGAATTTACTTTGAAATATCAGCTAAATGAAGCCCGGGTTGAGTGAAAACGGGCATTATTAGCAGAACA
>JAMAFK010000103.1:0-11372 GCA_023627375.1 Penicillium paneum
AAAAAAAGGCACCCTATCCAACGGTCTATCAGCAACTAGTCTAATCATTCTATCGATCTACCGAGTGATTTAGTGCATCTTCAATACACTTGACCGCAGAGAGCTTCCGTACGAAAATCTCTTCAAGGATTGAACATGCTATTTTTTGGGGTCGGACGAATTTGGTTAGACAATAGAGATGCATGATGAATATTAGGTAGATATCGGAAAACTGAACAAGTGATGCTATGTGACGGGATGGACGAGATGCCTATCAGACGCACCCAAGGATCCATATGCAGACTCTTTGTGAGAGTTCACAACTAAACTCTAGAAGCAAAAGAGCTTCCGCAGTACCGGAATGAGCAGTAGAATCAAAGGTGAAAGATGGGAAATACCAGTCTCGATGCAACAGTGATACTTCTGACCATGCTCCTCTCCAGTCTGAAAACTCTGATATCACGTATCAACAGTGGATGCTCGAGAACGCCGGATCTCCTCATCTTCTTTCCTGACCCGCTCCAGCTTATAGAACTTGTAAAGGGCGAGAAGTACTGCACAGCTCAGAAGAGTTGCTCCAGTAACAGCAGTTGTTATAATAGCCATTACCGACCAATCCCCATCTTGAGATGTACAAACATTGATGACAGTGGTCAGCAGCCCGGCAGCAGCATGTAGGCATAGGGGTCTATTTCAGGATTAGAGTTGGATCTGGGTTCTCATACATCTTTCAGTTGGGATTTGCTCACTTACACAAATACTTTGTTGATCAGCCAGGGGTAGTTTCCCCTGAGCTTTGGGAAATGCATCAGCCAAATGAGAGCCGCAATTCCACTAACAAAAAGCAAGCATGCAATAACGAGCAACGGGGGGTTCTGGATCATATGTAGAACTGTACGACCGGCCTCGTTCGTTTGCAACGTCTTTTCAACCTGGTTTGAGGTCTGCAGTGAAGTGAATGTGCCAGGAATGACTAGATAGCCGGCCAGCAGCGCCCAGTTAGCCGCCCCAACCGTGATACTAAAACGCATGTCCATTTCTGCTTCTTCTCTAAGCATTGTGGAATAAGTAGTTTCATCATCGTGGCGTATCTGGTTGGCTCTACACAGCCCTGGGGTCACATCTGCAGCTGAGCAAGGAGGAACAAGCACAGGGCCAATTTTGGGCAGTGGAGTCTTTTCAGATCCCATTGTCGCTGGCATACGTGTACGATCGTCCAAAACGACGGCCATGACCAAAGAAATATTCACGTTGCCGTAAGAAGGCAAATCAGCAACTGTGTCGGCTCTTTAAATAGTGCATAGGGAAGGCCGCTACGGTACGTGGTTCAATTAGGTCTAGCGGTCCTAGTCTAGGGAAAGACGCATTTTTGCGTTGCGGTCAGACTTATGCGGTCCGGTTTCCGACGTCAAAAACGAATGGCTTCTGACGAAAGGCGAAAGTTGCTGTAAAATGGTTCAAGTGACATCATCTGAGAATATACTGGCAGAATGAATCTGGTGATTGAGATGTTTTTGATTCAGAGGGGATTTGAAGGCGAAACATGTTTATGCCAACCTCAATCTGAGCGTCAACCACCCATGAGTCACGGCCTGTCACTTTCAGATGAGAGCCCGTATATAAAGTCCCCAGTAGGCCCATGTTCTTGCTAGATCTCTTAATCCCTCTAATAGTTGCCTGGATTGACCTCGTCAAAGAGAATGAACCATGGGATTCAGTTGATACCAACCGCCTGAAACAACTAGTGCAGGAATTACCCAAATTGAAATATCAATATCCATTCCTACTCTACTTTTCCAACCCGTAAGAAAGCTTTGCCAGTTCTGTTCCCCAACAATAACATCACACAGAAAGACCCCGCAGGCCCGATCCGCCTACATCTCAGCACCAAGACCGATCCCGGCATCATGAGGGCTCCTCCGAATTACCAAATGATTCCCAGAGGTGGGGCACTAGGAAGTAGGAATACAAATCTAGATCCTAGGGGTAACTATGGCCAGGGTGATGGTTTCACGTATAAATAGAGGTAGATATAAAGAACAACTATAGTTGACTCTAGATACAAGACATATCTTGAGAAAGCAAATGAGACAGGCTTCTCGCGTTCAGAGGAACGCCACTATGTGGGTCGCGCGGATCATATCTTCGTTCATCCTGTATGCTTCATGTCTTTCTAGGAACCTAGAAAGAGAAGTTAACTTGCGTAAGGGCACACTGAAAGATAGGGAATTACCGGAGAGTAAGGAACCACTAGAGCCAAGATACACGGCACAATCTTCAGTGTCGCAGGGATGACGAAAATTTTAATAGATTCCTCTGGTCCTTCTAAGAAATCTCCGTACCATTTTTCAAAAAAATCAAATAACCTCGACCTTCAAAGATTGCAGTGCTACTAGGGATGTGCAATTACGAGGTTACAGCATCTACATTCGAAGCGAATATTCTCACGATAGCAAAACAAAATATGATGCTGTAATCTTCAGAGCAAAAGGAAGACCAATAACCCGGAGCCTTTCCTAATCTATAACTATTAGTGTCCTTAATTAATAAGGTCGAAAAACAGTTCGAAAAGTAGAACTGGTAGCACCAGTTTCGGGACGCACTGTAGCAAACAAGATCATTCCGCTGAGAAAACCGAACAAGGAAGACTACACCGTCGTCAAGGCATGGAGGCCGATCTCACTGCTCGCAATACTAGGCAAGATACTGGAATCGGTGGTAGCAGAAAGGATCTCGCACGCCGTGGAGACCCACGGCCTGCTCCCGACTAGCCATTTCGGGGCCCGAAAGCAGCGATCCGCGGAGCAAGCACTCTTACTCCTACAGGAGCAAATCTACGCAGCATGGCGAGGGCGACGGGTGCTGAGCCTGATCAGCTTCGATGTCAAAGGGGCCTACAATGGGGTCTGTAAGGAACGATTGATCCAGAGGATGAAAGCGCGAGGTATACCGGAGGTTCTGCTGCGGTGGGTTGAGGCGTTCTGCTCGGGACGGACGGCAAATATCCAGATCAATGGGCAGGAGTCTGAGGTTCAGACCCTTCCACAGGCTGGGTTACCTCAGGGCTCACCCCTGTCTCCGATCCTATTCCTCTTCTTCAACGCAGACCTCGTACAGAGGCAGATCGACAGTCAAGGAGGAGGAATTGCTTTCGTAGAAGATTTCACCGCATGGGTGACCGGACCAACCGTGCAGAGTAATCGGGAAGGTACTGTATCGCAACAATCATCAATGAAGCGCTCGACTGGGAAAGGAGGAGCGGCGCAACTTTCGAAGCAGACAAAACAGCCATTATACATTTCGCACCCAAGGCCCGCAAAGTGGACCAACAGCCGTTCACTGTCAAGGGGCAGGCGGTCGAACCCAAAAAACAAGGTCAAAACCCTGGGGTTCCTGATGGACACGCGACTGAAGTACAAGGAGCATATTGCAAGGGCAGCATCTAGGGGCCTGGAGGCTGCGATGGAGCTACGACGGCTCCGAGGCCTCTCCCCAGCGACCGTGGCTCCGGTGGTGGACTATGTATCTAATGTTTGGATGCACGCATTCAGGAATAAGAACATCGGACCGATCAACCGAGTGCAAAGGGTAGGCGCACAAGCAATTGTGGGGACATTCCTTACAGTTGCAACCAGCGTGGCGGAGGCCGAGGCCCACATTGCCACGGCACAACACCGATTCTGGAGACGGGCCGCGAAGATGTGGACGGACCTGCACACGCTACCGGAGACCAATCCTCTCCGCAGAAACACAGATCGGATCCGGAAGTTCAGGAGGTACCACCGCTCACCGCTATACCAGGTAGCGGACGCGCTGAAAAACATCGACATGGAATCACTGGAAACCATCAATCCGTTTACGCTGGCACCATGGGAAGCCCGCGTGAAAATTGATGATGAGGCCAGTCCCGAGACAGCGGCTATGCCAGGCGGATCAATGCAAATCGCGTTCAGCAGCTCGTCACGGAATGAGCTGGTCGGATTTGGGGTGGCGATCGAGAAGCAACCACCTCGTTATCGGAAAGTGAGGCTGAAGGTCTTCTCCGTCACGGTAGCCGCGAGAACCGAGCAAAATCCATTTTCCGCGGAGCTGGCGGCAATGGCGCATACACTCAAGACACTGGTGGGATTAAAAGACTTTAGGATCACACTGATCACGACCAACAAAGCGGCGGCACTCACACTGAAGAGCCCTCAACAACAGTCGGGTCAGGAATTTGTCTGCCAAATCTACAAGCTGATGACAAGACTGCAGAGGCATGGAAATTGGGTCAGCGTCCAGTGGATCCCCACCAGCGAGGACAACAAGCCACTAGGAATGGCGAAAGAACAGGCCAGAGCCGCAACACAAGAAGACGCCGTTTCGCAAAAACAGATTTCCAGGATGAAATCAACAACCCTCAAGATTGCGCGGTCCCAAGCTGCCCCCAGCAGCGAGCTACCCGAGAACGTAGGAAGACATTCCCGACGAGTAGATACATGCATGTACTGGTAGATTAGTGATAGTTGCCCTTTCGGCTCAGCGGCCGGGCGTTAATGAATTGTGTGTACACCTGAGATTGATTCTGTGGGGTTTATGAATCAGCATGAGAATATCCAAAACACTCTACTCGACTATGCTACAACGACCTCCGCTTCGACTATTGTAGATATACTGATTAGCGCTAGGGTCAGAATTGACGATACAGATCTTCTAGAGCATACTCAGCCCACAAATGCTTGTCATTTTGGACGAAACGAAATCGTCTACTTCCTAGTTGATCGCGGACCTGACATACAAGCCACAAAATGAATGGTAAAAGCCGAACCAAGAAGACTATATTGTTATATTCCCCTATGCTACTGTATCCAGCTGCAGCAAATAGAGCACTTCGACTCACAGTCCATGACAAGAAAAAGTTTGTAAGTATTCTGCTCGAATTTGGTACAGACAGCCATTACGCAGGTATTCCCGAAGACCAGGGATTTGACGATGCAGAACGAAACAAGCATTCAAGCTGAACCATACAAAGACCGGAAAGGCAAGCATACCGTTGTACGCCAGTGATATTAATCCGGGGAACTGGGCTTTCTCGCTGATTTGAGCCCTGTAATCCCCGATAAAGTTATTGTAGACGATGGTGAGATCGTGGACGGCTTTGGGGCATTTCGGCGATCAACGATTATCTTCCGCACGGTCCAGACTTCGCAGCAAAGTTCAGCGCAAACTATACAGACAGCCATGGGATCAACGATTGGACCGATATTTCAAGATTTGACGTTCGAATCGCTTAATTAGGGGGATTTCAACGACTGCGAAAAGTACTGGCGGTGTTCGAAATATCTTCGAAATGAAAATTTATCATTGCGAGGGGTCAGGGTAAATGACACACACACCCGCAAAATGAACGGTTTCTTCAGTCTCAATGCGGGCAAACGTTGCATAATATTTCACCGCCCGATTATGGTTGTATCAGATCGTTGATATTTTCTCTACTTCAGGATCGTCGAGTTATAAAGGAAGCCTGCGCGATACGTGGGGGGATACCTTGAACGATGAAAACTGATGACGTCAACGATTCCAAACCCTAATTGGGTCAACAGGTCCGCCTATCACTGGGCCCTTACTCAGTGAATCAACGTCCTAGTAAATTTGAGCCATAAGCACGCTAAATTCTTTTACTTTTCTTTGAGGCTTGAGTTGGCCCTTCATACATGTTCTAACCATTCAAACATTAGTTAGACGTGGTCAAAGCATAATCGGATAGACCCTTCGGCTATATAAATAGGCGTCGTACCAGAAAGAAGAGTAAAATATAAATCTTGTCCCTCTTTTGTATTACATTACCTCGCACCGGCGTTTCCTACCCAAGATGGCCACAGAGGAAAATGAGATTTTCGAAATCATATCCTCATACAATGAGCCCTATGACTCTGAAACCCAATGTTCAATCTTTGTGCCCTCGGAGGATGATATCTCGGAAACAAGTGAAGACCGGGCATTCGTGGTGTCGGAAGGAGATCAATCACCTTATTCGAAGAGATCTTCCGGGTCTTCCAACTACGGCCAGCACTACTACTACATGTCTCACGATGGCTCTTCCGATTTTGTAAGCTGTATGGGGAGATCGTTTCTAATGAATGAGCTGACGCCGCCAGATTGGGCAGAAAATACCGATATGCACAATTTCCAAACGCGTTATCCCCCAGAATGATATTACTATCGTACAATATTTGGTCCTATGGCGGTCCTGGGAGCAGGAAAAGCCACATATGAGTGGTATGGCCGAGGAAATTTGATTTGTACATACGATTGAAACTGTGCATATTACCAGTTTGCCAGCTAGTAAGCTGTCTCTATATTGACGTGTGCGAAGCAATATCATCGCTTTTCAACCAAAAGCCTTGTGATTTTAGAATCTCTCCAACTTTATTTGGCGTTATCGCCATACGCCGAACATAATACGTACCTCAATCGATAAGCTTTCTATACTGTGCCTCCACAGTGCGATCGAAGTAGGTTTCTTCTTGTTGCTTGCATGAATCTAATTTCGGTCCGTAGTGAAGGGTAGACTGATGCCCGATATCTATATCCTCCGTCCGCTTATAACAACCATATTTATCTGCAAGAAAGTCATAAAGCGTTAGAGACCTAACTACGATTTGAGCGTGTTAGTACTTCATTGAAGCAATTCAGTTTGGCATCTTTCGTCCCAGTTACAGGGTGAATCGAAATCAGTTTCACCACTTGCACACAGAGATTCTTACTCAAACCCTCCTTCGAAACACGCTAGTCTGGATTCTGACTAGCGTTAGTTTCAATTGGCGTAGTGTATTGAAAGATCTTATAATGAGGTGATCACATTAATACACGACGTGAAACGCGTTTACACTTGTGGTGCAGTACGCTTTTCGCTCTTGCGTTATTTCATGATTACATGTCGACCCTTGATGAGTGATCTCATCAATGTCCTCACTTCACGGGTACTCTAGGTAGTCGGCAATAAAATAATAATTACTGGAAGCTCAAATTGGAGGCAGTATTGGTCTTCAAGCATATCTATTGTCTAGCCCATCTATTCACTGATATTCAGCTTCTTCGTTTCCCATGCGAGCAAAGTTTGAGAAGTAGATAGAGTACGCGGATGATTCGAGCCAAGCGTTTCTCTCTGTTTGCTCAAACAATCTCGGAGTAAGTGAATGGCTTTAGTATCGTGACCCAAGGATTTCCAGGTGAATGCCAGGTTGGCTATGCTCGTCAGCATGTCAGGGTGATCCTCGCCGAGCTTTGCCTTCCTTAATTCCACTACCTGAACGTTAAGTTGCTCGGCCTCTTTCCATCGGCCCTGGTGCATATACGTCACAGCTAGGTTGGCCGTACTTGTCAGTGTGTCGGGATGATCCTCGCCAAGCTTCATCTTGCGAGTCTCCATCACCTGCACGTTGAGCTGCTCGGTTTTTTTCCACCGCCCCTGGTGGGAATACGTTGATGCCAAATTGGCCATACTCGCCAGCGTGTCTGGATGATCCTCGCCAAGCTTCGTTTTGCGAGCCTCCATTACTTTCAGGTTCAGCTGCTCGGCTTCATTCCACCGGCCCTGTTGCAAATACGTCGATGACAGATTGGCCATACTTTTCAGCGTGAAATGATGGTTTTCGCCGAACTTCGTCTTGCTAGTGTCCACCACTTGAACGTTAAGATGCTCGGCTTCTTCCCACTGGCCCTGTTCCATGTATGTCACAGCCAAGTTGGTCATGCTTGTCAGCGTATCGGGATGGTTGTCGCCGAGCTTCATCTTGCGAGTCTCCATCACCCGCACATTGAGCCGCTCGGCTTCTTTCCACCGCCCCTGATGGTAATATATCATTGCCAGATTGGCCATACTCGTTAACGTGTCAAAATGATCCTCGCCGAGCTTCTTCTTGCTTATGTTTACCACTTCAACGCTCAGCTGCTCGGCCTCTTTCCACCGGCCCTGTTGCAAATACGTCGATGCCAAATTGGCCTTGCTTTTCAGCGTAGAGGGATGGCCCTCGCCAAGCCTCACCATGCGAATCTTCATCACCCACACTTCTAGATGCTCAGCTTCTTTCCACCGCCCCTGGTGGGAATATGTCGATGCCAGGTTGACCATACTCGCCAGTGTGTCGAAATGATCCTCGCCGAGCTTCTTCTTACTTATATTCACCACTTGAACGTTCAGCTGCTCGGCTTCATTCCACCGGCCCTGCTGCAAATACGTCGATGCCAGGTTGGCCATACTTGTCAGCGTGAAATGATGATCGTCGCCGAGCTTTGTCTTGCTTGTGATCACTACCTGAATGTTAAGCTGTGCGGCCTCTTTCCATCGGCCCTGGTGTATATACGTCGATGCCAGGTTATGCATACTAGCCAGTGTATCGGGATGATCTTCGCCGAGCTTCCTCTTACGAGTCTCCATCACCTGCACCCAAAGATGTTGGGCCTCTTCCCATCGACCCTGCTCCCGATGCGCCATGGTTAACATCGCTGTGCTCTCAAGAGCTGTCTCATTCTCGGCACCAAGTATTTTCACCCTCTGCTTTCTTGATTGTGATGCCATTTGCGTCATATCACCAAATAAGCCGCTCTCCCACGCATACCATGCTCCTCTATAGAGCAATGCAGCCAATTCGAGTAGACACCCCGATGATTCTGGTCGTTGTGACATAGCGGATTTCACATGTGGATAAAGAACCCGGCACTTTTCCCAATTTACATATTCGCCGCTGGGGAACTCGTCCGCCAAAATTCTAATGGACTTCTCCCTCCATTCCTGCACTTGCCCATATGACTTGAGCCATGCGCGCGTAGAAAGTTGCACCAGGCGATGAATCGTGAACAAAGTGCCTCCCTTGCTGACAGATATCAGTGAATAATCTCTCAGTGTAGTCAAATCATCTTCAAGGTCGGGCCCGATATCCGATTCGGATGACTCCCCTTCACTAGAGTCACTTAGAAGCTCTGAAATCGATGTGTCGTTGGCCTTAGGTTGATGCCGGATAAGGCTCTCCGGTATCCCTTGCCGATCGAAAAAGCTCATGAGTGAAAGTAAATCCGCCGCTGATGGCTTTGTTTGGCGTATATAATCGAATGATATTTGCCACGTCACCAAAATTGAATTTTTTGCTTCCCAGTCCCGATAGAGGTGACCTGCCTCTTTTTGGAGAAGCTTTGTTGCTTCACGATCACTCACTTGGAAGTCTCTCAGGTATTGTGAAACCGAATAGCGAGGCGCCCGATTTCGAATATAGCTAGCGGCCTGTACGACCGCTAGCGGCAAAAGCTCCAACGCGTTCACTAACTGTTGACCCTCTTCGCTGTCCCTTGGATGATCAAGTTTCTTTTGGAGAAGCTCTAGCGCTTCGGCTTCCTCCATCGGTTTAACCCCAATAAGGTCCTTGTGATTAGCCATCTTTAATGCAACATCTCTGCTGCGGCTTGTGATAATGATAGCACCATTCTGGCTCCTAGGGATATATTCTAAGAGTGGTTTTGTCGAGGCATTTGTTCGGCTGCTAATCGGATCTCCCTTACCTGCTACCGAAAACGAGCAGAGAAGTTGATCGTTATCAACATTATCAAGAATTAAAAGCCATTTCCGTCTTTTCCCCCGGAGCCAATCCTCGACCATTTTGAATATGTTGGCTTTAGGATCCTGACGGCCCAGGATTTTGATTTGGTCCGCGATATCCCGAAAACTTTGCTCGAACCGTGCCTCATTACTTGCATGAACCCAAAAAACCCATGTCGCCGGCGATTGGGATCGGACTTGATAGGAGTATTCGATGGCGAGTTGCGATTTCCTTCGAATTGTGAGCCATGAAAAAAAAGACTCGGTGGCTCTATACTCACCCGACACCTCCGAGGCCGACCAGCGCTATTCTTGACCCCAACACTGAGCTTTTCTCGTGGATCTGATGAAGTAGAGTGTCGCGACTGACAAAGTCTGGATCACGCGCGAACGGGACAGTCGATAGAGGGCTAGGTGGAGTTTCCGGTCGCACTAGGATGCGGCGATTAGTCACGACGGCGAGCGTGTCCCGCTCGTCTAACTCACCTGGAGGCAGATGGAACTCTGCCGTGATTGAGCCATGATTATCTCCGACTTGCAGCCCATCGTTTTTGCCACGGAATGATTTCGCTGCCATAGTCGAAAAACGTGCCACGTTCGAAGTTCATGAGAAGGCTTCTGCGCTTCCTAACTGAAGGCGGGGCACGTCCTGAGGTTCACCGTCAGGTGACTTGTTCGGCGCTAGGACACAGGACTCGATTGGCAGCAACAGTCATGAGTAGGGTAAGATTAGCACCTCCCACGATCTTCCTCGACCCGAGCCCATACACCCAGATTAAGTGTAGGACGTGATAACCAGCCTCATTCCCCCCATTTCGCCGTTCTGAGCAAAGCAATGGAAAATGCGAGACCGTAGTCTGTTGCTGCTATGGTGAAACCAATTTATGGTTTTCTAGCATAGCAATGTCTTTTCTTGAGGCCCACAGCTTTGAAATGGCCCCCAAGCTCCAGGAACGACGAGATCGCCAAGTCACGTGCATTTCCTAATATCGAGCAACCCCCGGATATTTTGCCTAAACTAATTTCAGCCGCTCACCGCGCAGAGGGGTGAGCAAGGGTGAGCAAGGGTGAGCAGATAAGTGTCACCTCCGTCAACAGTCAACCATCATCCTTGCCAAAGCTTCCCTTCATTATAGTTGACTTCTCTTCACAACATGGCCCCAAGACTTCCCTTCTCAAAGTAGCCTCTTTGTTTTTCTTGTTTGCAGGATCAATATTTGGCATTCTATAGGTCCCGAAGACCATACAAGTTTAATACGGAAAAAATTCCTATGCTGTTATTTACAATTGTACAGGAATACTGCCAAGAAACGGGGTCAGGGTTAGGGTAACCATAAAAGGCATAGCGTGTTTCGAAAGAGGGTTCGAGAAAGAATATCTGTGCACAAATGGTGAAACTGATTTCGATTCTTCCTGTATGTGAAGGATCCTGTATAATTCCGGTACCATGCCAGATCCTGTACACGATAGAAAGGGTATCCAAAGGAACATCATCAGGGAACATTTGGCATCCTATCGATCCTGTACCGGAGAAATTGTTTGTGTACCGAACGGAAGGGATGGCAGACCCACATGCGGGAGGGCCCGAGCCCCCTCGCACAACCACACCAGGAACGACAACGACCGATGCGTTAGACAACCTTAATCCGACCACCGCGCCTCGGACCAGAAGGCAGACACGGCCTAGCGATGGCCACACCACCGCAGCACGCTCGAACGCCGAGACCGCGAGCGCCGGAGACACCAATGGCCGCGTCACGACTCGAGAAATCTGGCGACTGATCGACAGCTTAAAAGAAACGATCGCCTACCAAACCGAGCT
>JAMAFK010000104.1:0-11035 GCA_023627375.1 Penicillium paneum
AAATCGTAGTCTATTCATGTCAACACGAAATGGCCATTGAGACAACGGGTACAGACACGTTTTGCTCAAGACATTCATATTCGTCGAAAGCTCGCTGTCTCAATGCGTCAGAAAAAATACAGTAGTGTATAAGCAGCAATTTCACGTAGGTTGGAGAATCGAAAGCTAGACGCTGAGCAGTGATTTCATTTCTCTCTTATTACATAACATCAGGACAAACTAATGGAGTACATACATAGCCATATACGAAGGTATCGAATACGTTGGATGGCACCCGTCACCAAACCCAACGAATGCTCACCAGCAGTATAGGCCTTGTCTAACGCTAGCGCTAATCCTTAAGAGATAGCGCAAATAGCTAGTAGAAGATCAAATGTGTTGTTCCTACCCATAAACGCTCTACCATCTGGAGACTCAATCAAGGCTCAGGCTTACCGACAGAGTAGGCTTGAAGATCGCTCGCTTCCAAAGCTGAAACAACACCGTTACAAAGAGCCTTCACCGCCCGTTTGCGGTCCCATATTACTGATGCCTGTTCATTGAAGAGTTGTAGAAGGATATCGCTATCGCTTGCTAGCAAGTCATTTGACGCTTGAAGCTGTCGCTGCTCCTCCTCGAGTCGTATTTTCTGCGCCAATTTGACGACGTAGCATTTCCATAGACAGAAATACAAGTTAAGCACTTTGAGGACTGGTATAGCGAGGGAGTCATTGAGGTTTAATACTCTCATGAACTCTGCCGTTTTGCACGTACAATCATAATCGGCGTGATGCTTCGGGGCCGCCCAGCTTTTATAAGAAGAGCTTTGATGCTACTGAAGAGCCGCAGGTTGGACCGGATCCTGATGAGGGCGTGCTTAGTTCTTCACTGAAGGTCATTCATTTTAAGGGGATGTTGAAGATGGCCACGGAGAGCCAGTAAGCATCAGGAGCCAATTTACTCTTGAAAGGACCACGTAGATATAATATAGCTGAGTAATGATGCAGTCCTCGTGCATAGTTGACCCTAATCTACGCATTGAAGTATCGAGGGCTATGTTGTACTATTTGGTTGACTGTGGATTCATGTCGGCGACAATGTCCCAACAAGTCGGGGTTATGTCTACATCCGCAAGTTCACAGTGTTGGCAGATGCTACGGAGAAGTTATCAGAAGATAGTCAGTTTCTGTGCTATTTTTGAAAAGCATCCAGGCTGGAGAACGGACAGAGAAAAGGGAAGACCCACGAGATAATATTCAGTTAGTCACGTGTGGTCCCTGTGAACGTATTTTCTGCTATTCATCCCTTCGTCTGAATCTATCTCTCGGACTTCTTCGTAGACCATCATGAAATTTTCCCCACATATCAAAATAGCCTCCAAACCCCTATCGACTGGGGTAGTCTTGACTGCTGCCATTACCCCTATAGGTGAGAATCAATGTTGATCACCTGTCCTTCCCCCAGGGATAGTTAGCGTCGGAGAAGTCGCGAATCTTGCGCAAAAGATTATCCCGCACGTTTTTGCGGTGATAAGGGACTATGCGTCTAGGGCTAGTGATTAGTTTTTACTCTTTACAATTCGCACGAAAAAACGTTAACTCACATCTCATTCTGTTTCACGACACGATAGATCTCATGAGGAAAATCCCGCTCGATCGCGCCCGAGTGACCAAATTTGTTGATGTCAATCACAATATGAAACCTCGTGTCTGCTTCACCATTCGAAGGTTGAAAGTGCCAAAAATGCTTCTCTTGGAGGGCCTCCTCTGCAGGTCGTTCATCGAAGATCATGAAGGCCTTCACACATGCAACAATCTCTGGGTATTTTATGTCTGGGAAGTCCCTTTCCAGAAGTCGCAATATCACTCTCCTAGAATACATCGGGAAATATATTTCGCAAGCGGACGTAATAGATATGGAAAAGGAAAGAAAAGCCGCCATGGTTGAAATTCCCACTCCCATTTATAAAACCTACAAAGCTCACCTGACCTGACTGCTGACTTCATCGACCCCTTGCATCGATCATCGTTTTAAAATCGGGTGATTTGGAACTTTTTGGGACTGAAATAGCGATAGTTACCCTCTATTAAATTAAGTTAAGCGCAACATTCGTAATAACAACAGTAATATAGTACTAATATCATCGGACTTAACTTGATATACTAGACGATATAATTTTAGGTGTCATCGCCGATAAACATTTCTATTTAAATCGCTGCAATTTTGGAGTCTTAAAACTTGCTCGTGGCCGTCCTAGCTAGCTGCACAGGCGTTGAAATAATCTATTTCTTAGCCATTGTAACAACTTGGACAATTGTGACGGTTTACGGAAATTTGGTTCTGGACGCATAGGATAATGTTACGGGGGAGGCGACATAATGCACGTGAATTGCTAAGACTGGCTGCCCACGACAAACGATTATATTCCACTACAATGCTTTCCTGACTACGTGGAAAATACCAAAATCTCATGTGAGATCGCCATTTAAGCTGTCTTACGATCTTGAGGCGGCTCACGCATGGAACCAATCTGTCTAATTCTATGCTCTTTGTTTGTAGCTAAGGACTTAGCTCTGCTAGGTGCTACATTCCACCGTAAGATCTTCTTTACCGTGAACACAACGCCGTGTAAGTCTGTTGTGAGTCTGTTGTGGGACATATATTCGAAAAATCGAAGCAAGTACACGTCTTCGACGAGGACAGAAACTAGCATATGAATTACATAATACCACCAACTTCAGTGTCCGGATTCAGGTAGCAGCAAAGTGACAATGGACTCATAGTGAACTATGACTATAACTCTTTCCACAACTATGCACGGAATATTGATGGAAATTCCCTTGTTCACGTTCACACTATTCTCCAAATTCCGAAAATTCGGAGCTGCTGGGGGTGATGCCTTGGCACACCGGGCATTTACCGGACCACCCTTTGTCCGCATCAGGGTAGGTTCGAGGAAGATCGCGAACTTTGCCGCTTTGGGGTTCGCAGTAGGCTTTGTCGGCGCGCTGCTCAGATGCGTGGCAGCGCACGACCGCAACATAGAAGGTGCAGCCACAGCCACCCGGGCCATCATATGTCTTAAACCGCAACGAACACATCTGATCAATGAGTTAGAATAAATGGGACTACAGAAATGACTGAGAATTGAATAAATACCTTAAGTAAAGTCTCGGTTTCCTGATATATTAGTGGACGTCAGGAAGACCTTTAAGGGATCTTGTTATGCAGGCAGATAGGTTTGGAAAATTTAATACAACTTTCGAATGGAGAAAGGGCTATATATACCAGTATATCAGATTTCACCACGCGCACGGTTGCTGTTTATTGCCAAGAAGTAGTGGGATGGATGTTTGGATACCGCAAAAGTCTGTGACATGGACTGCAGCAACTCCTGGTCGTTTGTAGCCAATTAAAGCAGTACGCGGCAGACCAAAATGACGCATCCCAGGAGCTTTGATATTATCCGCTACCTACTGGGTCGATTGGCTACAAACGACCAATACACAGTTCGAAGGGTAGACTAGCTGCTAGCCCGCTTAATTCGATCTGAGTTAATACGCTCGGTCCTTTTTCACTTCAGTATTTCCAGTATTTCCCAATATTTCTCAGTCTTTCTCAGTCCTTCCAATGTTTCCCAATGTTTCCCAGTATTTTCCAGTATTCCTGTTTGCCTAGACCTATGAGCGTAGTCATTCGTGGATACGAATGGCCAATCACGTAGCGCATCTATTAATTTCTCGTCACTTTCAACGGCCTCGTGTTTACATAGACATTTAAACATTTGAATTTTAATTGCTACGGTATCACCGCCGTTTTCCGACCCATTGTATACGTTGCCTACTGCTGAATTGGGTCAATTTAGAGATACAACTCTCGCAGTGGCCTCTTATTCGGTAGTGCATATGTGACAGGAGATAGGACTCCCTGCAGACACTTGCTGTGGCTGAGTGTAGAGCAAGAATGCCTAAATAGCAAAAGTCCGACAACCCCTAATTCTGCCAGTCAATCCTCCACTAATTCAAGACCGAGGATACCGGGCGGTAAAAATACTTCAGGAAGGCGGTAGCAGAAAGGGTGTGTAAATTTTTGCAATGTCATTGTATTCTGGGGGGTGGGTATATGTAGAGCCACGGTCCAATTATAGAATCCATAATTGCCCTAACCCAAGACCATTTATTTTATTCTTTTTGTTGTTTTATCTTTATAGAATCAAAATAATAAAAAATGCATTAGTCCAACCTTGCCCGCGCGGACGAGATTAGACTAATTCAGAATAGCGTGCATCGCTTTGACCCGCTCTGACTTTGAAGACAGTCAATTGTGTGTGGCCAACGCAACCAACGGGCAATGGCGGAGACCTGTACTGATTGGCGTTTTCTAGCAACGGTAGGGTTTTAATTGCGCGGGCTTGCGTCCTCTCTGTCGGAGAACATAATTTAGGGGAGAGAAATCAAAAGGTTTCATGTATAATTTAGATGAGGATAGCGATTGGCTACTCAGCTAGAAAAAGTTTCATGATCCCTGTTAGCCGAACGATAAGAACTTGGTCTTCTCGGGCACGTTGCTGAGAACCAGTCGCAGAAGGTCGCCCGATTTGCATTCGCGTCTAGGCGTGGGTCAACCTGACAGGTTAGCAACGCTCCATGCGAAAAAGTAGGATCTCCATACCATAAATGAAAAGTGCCACCTTCATGTCGTCGTGCGTGGCACCCCCACAGCCACGTTTGGGGAAGACGCGTTGGAAGACTGAGAATTACTTGAAGGGGTAATGTAGGCACGTGAGGCGACGTCACGTCGTTCGCCAGTAGGTACCACGCATGTATGCCTGTCCCATTTTGGTAGAAATGTCACATAGTAATGCCGGGCATGTATGCCCGGCGCAAGTATATAGGTTTCCTGCATGGCATCTCATATATTCTTAGCAAATTTCAACTTTGTCGAAACCTCCGACGCCCCGTCGCCATATTCTATAGGTTACTGGAAGCCGAGCACTCCTGGAATACGGCGTTAGTATACATGGAAAATATCTCATAGAATGCGCGCGGGACGCATTTTTCAATACTCCGAATCAGAATCGTGTTACAGCTATGGTCATGGACGGGTAAGAAGACAATAGTGTGAGTATGCCACAGGACTATTACCACCAATCCAACGCGACTTCCGTGGACAATCAATTGAGACAATCAAGGTTCGCCGGATAAATATGATATCTCCAAAGGATTCAGGCGCTTTTCAAAGAAAAGAAAAAGGCCTGGCGGGTAGGTTGGGCAGTGCATTGGATGAACCCAATCATAGCGCTGAGCGAGTATATTGCGGCACACAGACCCCGGCCAATCACATCTTTTGGAACGTGTAATCATGCCATGGGCGCTCAAAGAAGCTCTACCGCCAAAAGCATTGCCCCTAGCGCTGGCCGAAGAGAAAGGATTGATAAAAGATTGCTCTTTCTGGCCTATGATAAATTTAGACTATCTTGCGGCTATCTATTTTCTGTTCAAACTAGCCCCATAATCCAGGAGCCTAAATCCGATCACTACCTTATTGGATGACATCCCCCTGTTTGGTTTCCATTTCAGTGCGTAGATCTCGTCATACTTTTTTTAGTACCCTACGGGCACCCAGGAGCCCGCCAGAACCCAAAGACTTGTAAGTTACGGAATTAAATATGTGAATCCACATACAGTGACGCAGCAAAAGTTTTCGGCCGTCAGCTGAACAAGTGTCGAGATGGGACCGCCAATTTTTAGCGCCTCTTGGCATAGAACAGCATGTATTCATCCGAGTTCTGAGAGCCAAGCAAGTGTCGGAATTCTTGTTAATCTAGCATAGTCAGTGTCCGAGCTGATTATGTCACAGATGTCCTGCGGCTTTCTTCTTGGAGTGCCCAGCAGTCGGGCAAGTCGAGCACTGCTTTGCGAGTTACTTGTTGAGCCAAATTATACTATAAGCCAAATCCTGTCATAAGACAAAGACAGATTCAGAGAGGTAGAATATTTTCCCCAAAATGCCTTTCAACATGACCTCGTACCATAGAGCTAGCGCCTATCATTCTCTGATTCTCTTGCAGCTTGCTTTGAAGAGAAAGCTGTGATTTGCGTGAAAGTAAGACCAGCCTGAAATTTTTAGCCTCTAAGCGCAGAGGGACGAGGAATGTAATTCCCACTCTAGCGAAGTCAAGGCGCAAGTTATGATAGAACTACATGATCAGTGCTCCGCCGGAGAGAAGTCGTTGAGGACCGGGGATATAAATACATACTGTTTTGATGATACACCTTATACTTGTGATTTCTGATCCTTGGTTTTCAGTTCCGAATGTACTTTGAGGTTTCCGTCCCCGATCATAGAGTTTTGGCTGCATTCCACATACGAATTTCTGTTCTGGCGTCGGTATCGCACACCCTGAATAAAAACTTCTCCAACCCACTCGGGTCCGAAACATATCAGCATACACACTCCACCTATTACCAATTTAGTACTCTCTCAAGCCCTCATCTTGTGCGGTCAAACTCACATGAACATTTCTGTCCGATGTAAAGGCTGCTGTGATGTTCACAGAGACATCTTAACCACCAAAACCCTTCCCCTGCGTCCATTTCCTGACCATCATCACCGAAGCGTCTCGCATAATAGCCCTGCGCTGGATATAACCCATGCTCCCAAGTATTATCACTTCTCAAATAATGTCTTGCCCTCTGCCTTAACTCGTCACTTGCAATCAAGGACAGCATTCGACAAGTTCTAGCTAAATTTGTCACACTGTGGTTGTCCAGAAGTCGTGGAATTTCCCACCAGATCGGCCCGTATTTTTCCATAACTGAATGAAGCCTGATGGATCGTATCTCATTTCATCCCTCGGGACGCAGCCTTACATTTTATACTTCTGGAGCCCGCCGCCATTACAAATTAATTAGCCAGCCTCGTGTTGTTGCAGTTAATTATTGACCTATGAAAATTCTTCCTCGTACTCGGTACATGAGTCCATTATGCGCAGCCCTATTTCGTACAACGACACGTGCTCCTATTCGACGTTGGTGCCCAATTTATGCAAGTTTTATGTGGCTTGTGGGTCATAGCATTAGGACGAAAGCGCCGTATGGGCTGTAGCTGGAAATTGTGTCGTTGAATGCGAGCCAATGATTAACCACCCGCACTTGAAACGTGGATGTGATTGGGTGCGTAACTTTAGGCCGCCCGTCCATTCGCGTCATCCGCCATGTACTTCGCTAGATTAGCTCCCTCGCATCCTTTACAATCCTGATACTAATCAATTATTGGCCGACCCTTCCGGTGGGTATAAGCGCCTAAGCAAATGGAATCACACCTGACTCGTTAGCAATTGGTTTCTTGACCACGGTCCCTCGGCCTACCCGCTGGACGAATTGAATCACTTCTAATCATACCTTGGTTTACCTTGGTTGGGGTCAGGGTTGTCGTGTTTCATGATGTGTGACGGTGTGATGGCAAGCGGCTATTTTTGCAGCCTAGGCAGATTACGTCGCATATCCGGATCCGACACTGGTGTTAGGCATACCTAAACTGCTTTAAATCGGACAGTTGTTCCCGCTCCATCTACTTTTCAAATCTTATTCTTCGCGCTCTTAACGCACTTCGAAGCATTTTCCAGCTCTTTATTCGGCCAGAACGCTCTAATGGCCTACGATAATTGTAAGTTTACGGCACAACCATTTAGGTTTCCTGCACGGCATCTCATATATTCTTAGCAAATTTCAACTTTGTCGAAACTTCCGACGCCCCGCCGCCATATTCCACAGATAATGAGCCTGCTTCTATCCAAGGAGTACCACAACGTATCCCAGGTGGCTGCTGGGATCTCGCATGCAACATCGGTGTACAAGGTCCTCTCTTGCAGCTGAACCACTTCAAGGAGCCAAAATGGGCACAAGATGTCTCCGCATGCGACGATCGACTCTACCGACGGGATGGATTCGGTGTAACACTTTGGTCGTCTCATATCCGGGTTAAACACGAAGCGAGAGAATGGGTTTGTGACGGAAATTCATATGCTGGACAGCTTTTGAAGTCCGGACGGAATACTGTATCTCTGAGGCAACTAGGCGAACACCTTCTTTTCTTTGAACGAACAATCGTGACGAATGACCGGGAAAGACCCCTACCAATAACTTGTGACGATTGTAAAGGCTGCCTTAAAATCGAGTCGGTCAGCCCGGGACTCCGGAGTAATATCTGGACAATCACAGGAACAGATATTTACCAGGTCGAAGGATATGAAAACGATATTGTTGTGCGGTCACCCAGGTTCCTCAGACTTTGGGACATGGCTAAGGGAAGGTTCCGTTGGGAGAGAGAAGGGTCGAGCAGTGGATGCATCTGGGGGTTTTCCGAAAAATATATCATTGTAAAGGTGGGGTATTGTCACTTGCATGAGCGGAGAAACGGCAATGTTTACGGCAACTTCGATCTTGTTCATCACCGAGCCTTCATCGATTTCAACTTGGATAATCACTTCGGCCCAGTGATGACTCTGGGCGGTCTGGTCTTGTATAAGCCTTGCCAGACTGCGATTTTCGTTTTTCAAATCCACAACAACGAAGTTGATGTTCGGATATGGGAATCAACCGACGTTATTCAAGGTGCATTATTACAGCGCGGCAATCTCGAGAATCTTGAATTGAGAATCCTCGGGCAAACGCATGAGTGGAGTAAGTATGAGGAAAAGATACAAATCCACAAAAATGGGCTGATCAAAAAGAGGCTGCTTTGACAATGATAAGGAGCAGCCTCTGCGCTGCAAAGGCACGATTTAATAAGAGGTCCGGGGTTTTTAACATGACCTCTGTTTTTCTACTGCAACTTGGCTCCAGGCTTCTTGACATAGAACGAAATGCATGGAATAAAAGAGTCTCTTTCATTGTGGGAAATAAATCTTGGACTTGGGGGAACTGTTTCGCTATCTCCTGGGTTTTCTGTTTTGTCTATTCAACTAGTCGTATAAAGCCTCGAGCATAACTAGAGTATTATTACGGGGTCGTCCGCCCCTGACTAGTGGTGTTTTGGCGCTGCTAAGAATTCCTATATCAGACGAAATTGTCGAGATAGTGTCTTTGTTGTAACCAGCGGCCTATACCATCTCAGTAGAAAGATAGTTCGCTATTATAGTTAGACCACTCGTGATTGATTATGAAATAGTGCTTCCCTAAAGAAAGCTGTATGTAACAGATCCAAGTGGGTCCGATGGAACGCCGGTCGGTCCACATCGCAGAGCTCATCGGCATCCTTTATGCGGTCGACATGGTATTCAAGCTGGCCCACCAATACATACACAGGCTGGGATCGCGGGGGGAACAAACGGGACGGCAACAATCATATGCGACAGCAGATCGGCGCTGCAAGCAATCCAGAACTCAAGCAACAAGTGGGGACAAACGTCCATACGATCACCCAGGCAGCCTCCGAGGTTCAAGCAAAGAACATCACTCTGCCTCCAGTGGATCCGAGGACATTGTGACAATGCCGGGAATGATGCGGCAGATCAACTCGCCAAGGAAGCCGCGCAACCGGGTAAAACCCATTCCTTCCGGCCGCTACTATTGAGGGAGAACGCGTTCATACGCAGTAAAATTATGCTCAATGGGAGCGAAAGTTAGCACTTAGAGTGCTCACCTACGAAAGATTGACGGCGAGCTACCGGCGCGGTACACGAGAAAGCTTTATGGGAACTTACCAAGGAATCGCGCATACCTGCTGACGCAACTACGCATGGGCCATAACTGTTTATCCACCTACACGACCTACACGAAGAGGTTTGGCTTCCGCGAAGATGAATTATGCGAGTGCGGCGCGTAGGAGACGGTCGGCCATGGGTTGCTGCACTGTCCAAACCTGCAAGAGCTGCGGGGTGAATTGAGGAGAAAAGCCAGGGACGCGTGTAACAGCGTGTCGAGTCTGCTGGGAGGCTCAACCGAAGGTGAGAAAGGTAAACCAGACAACGTCTCAAGGAGAAGACGGTTCAGTCCATTGGACTTCGCCGAGGCGTTAAAGCGATTTCGCAGTCGTGCGCCACAAGGGCAGCCTAGCAGTGGGAGCGGCAATGGGCGAGGATAGACCGTGGCGAGGCTCTAAGTTCCTGTCAGGAAGGGGATCGTTCTAAATGCACATACTCGGGTATATAGTTGTCGTATACTGTATATCGCTTCGGCGAGGGGTTAGTGTAAATGAACACTACTACTACTACTCTGGGTATTTATCCATAGAAATCCGCATGCAGATCCACCATATTTCCTACAAAGGCCTAAACCACATACCAGAGCCGTCACCCGTATCAGATGCTCAGTCGGTGACCTGAGTTACAACTTCCAGTACCTATATCTTGGTGTTAAACTCAAGGCTAACTTTCATCAATACTCAAAAGCCAGTCTACATCCGCAGTCCTCCTGGGAACCGGCACTGATATTGGTAACCCGCGAAAAATTGATAGTGGGTATATCTTTCATGGTGGACATCAAACAAAGAAAAGCACACGATTATCCCATGGTGGATGCTATTATATCTTCTTTGCTCCAATAAGTTGCGAGGGCTGCACCATCACTAGAAAGACCAAGTAAGCATCATGGATCACGAGCTGTCACACGTATCAAGAAGGTCCAATACCCCAGACACAGAAGAACATAATGGACTTACATGGCAAACCGGTATCCTGATCTTATATCCCCTTCTCGAGGAATCCATCGGCTGACAATCCATCTCCATGGAGGCAATGAATCGGCTGAAAACTTCCGTCAGGTCGTTGGCCAGTTTGTCCACGGGGATCGCGGCCACACATGCCAGGCTTTACAGCCGTCTTTTAACCAGTCCACTGGCTCTATATCCACAGAGGTAGCCACTTCTGTTGCTAGCTCGAGGGGCTGTATGATACCCCAAAGCGCCCCAAAGGCTGAAAGTCAAGCCCTACTCCCACTGAACGTGAGAAAGAGAGTAGCGGACTTCTCAACCTTCCGACGAGAGCAACGTCGACGCTCATCCTCCGCCTCTCAAATACACGGCGGCTCACAACGGGCGACCCAGGAAATGCATC
>JAMAFK010000105.1:0-10465 GCA_023627375.1 Penicillium paneum
CTGCCCTGCCCTTAGCTTTGATAATTCCAACATTCACACTGCCAGCTGGGAGTACGGTAGAGGCTATCACGACAGCTCATATTTCTGGCCCTACACGAATCGGACCTACCATACCGGTTGAAGGATCTGGAAATGTGGTGGAGTCATCGACCACCCGATGGTTGACTTTATGCTATATGCTCCTCCTCGTAGCCAAAATGATCGATGAAAGTCGAAGCACTTGAATTACTCAACACCCTCTACCGATGGGTAGAATTTTCGTCTCTATCCCGAGCGCTATTTCAATTTCTGGGGTCCTTTTCCTACAAGGGCCCTAGCAAAAAGGATAATAAAACGTTGGATATTCAGGGGGAACAACATCGGAACATATTGAAAGTAGAACTATCGAAATAGACTGAAAACTATGAGCTATTTTCTGATGCTGAGCAACGGTACCACGGTGATGGAAATTCCGATCAACAGGTCTTTACTGTAAGCTGCTATAATTGCGGCAATTCACCACCGTACTTAGAGATCCAATATCGTTATGCTGTTACAAAAGAACTGTCATTTTGGGGGAGAAGGACATATGTTATATAACATCTTGGATCTATGAATGGTCCTTTGACCCTTGTAAATCCTCGCCATATTTCTTTCAAGCCGCACTCAAACCAAACACAGCCGACCTTCTACAATGAGCAGCCGAGTCCAAACTCAGCGGCGTCTCCGTATATAGCCTCTCGACTACACTCAATTTGTGACCTGTTATTATAATCAGTTACTACTCATATGACCCATCGGTATTGTCAGTTTCTCTGCATTCGTTAATTGCCTATTTAAATTAGAGTCTATGTAATACTGAAACCAGATTTATAACCAGCAAAGAGAAGTGGATAATATTAGACTAGAGTTTTCCACTTCACAGGCGATCTTGATTGAGCTAGATGAGTCTGAACGCTCCCGTCTAGATAGCTCAACGCTACAGGACCCCGTTGCTTGTCCGGATTATTAGACAAGTTTAGCTAGCCTGGCAGCCACACGAACAAGGCATCGAGTTGGCATTTTCAGTCCTGGAATTAGCCTTACCGGTGTCAGCTGTATCGGTGATGGGAATCGGGCCAAATGTAGGGTTGCCGGTGCATACCGGTTCGCCCTCTTGCGGTCGATATTTGCTGTCGCCATTATATTCAACGATACTTCCAGGCCAAGGGAAGCGAATGTCCACATTTTCTCTGGTAACGCAACCATTCACGTTGGCGATAAACATCGGAGGAAAAGCCAGCGATTGTTTGGGCGTGTTATCAGAAGAATTTGACGGTGAGTCACCAGCCACAGTGATGGGTGCGCAGTTCATGTACATTTCACGATTACCGATACGATTAAACCATGTCCAGGCCAAGGTATATTTCCCGGGTGCAATACCCGCAGGGATCGCGAAGTGGAGTTGAAGCGAATGGTCCGACTCGGAATTCCCTTCAAGATTGCCCGGTACTTTCGCAGGGCATCCCCCTTCGTAGGACTTGATTACTTTCCATTCCGAACTCTTTGTCGGCTCGCGATCAGTGGTAAGGCTCACCTGACAGGACCCACCGCCATGAGTGGTGCTGCCGAGAAGTTTGATTATATTGTTGCTCCCAGTCCGATAAGTCGCCTCTTCAGTCGGAACATTGAAGTCACCTGGGAATATCTTGCAAGGAAAGTCACTGCCATCTGCAGCAAGTGGCGAGTTGTCAAGTGTCTTTCTGCTAGATCCGTAGGGCTCGGGAGATACCATTCTTAGGTGCGCATAGGTCGGCGAAAATATAACTGCCTGCAAAAGCAGATACCATTTCCCGAGTATCATAGTAGGCGGCGAGATGACCCTCTGTGGTTAAATGCAAATTAGATATCATGTAGCTGACGGCTATACTAGGACTGGCTGCGATCTTATACATCTCCGAAGTGCATATGGTGGAAAGGACGCTTATATATTGCTTTCGAGATGCATGTGGCTGTACCGATTGACCAAGTGATAAGCCCATCATTGTTATAAAAAGTTCCCACATTTCCGCAAGGGAAGTTGAGGTCCCTTTTAACTGAGTTGCGACGATTCACCAGTCCTTGTATGATAGACACGAATTCAACGATGCATTTTAAGCACCGGCCTTCTCTAGCATGGCCAATGCTGCGAATATTTTGCCTTTGCTGAGTTTCCCTTGTCACAAAAGTACTGTATAGGGCTCGCTATAAGCCAGCATTTATCTATCAAGTTACTACTACCAATCTAGACACCTAGAATCGTCCGTTCGATTCATCCTTGATTTTAACCTTTTACTTCGGGTCTACTCTCTGCCAGAGCCAGCGAAGGATCCTAATATGGTTGTTCAGCCAAAGCTCAAAACTAACCCAGCTGGCGTAGTGAAGGAAGCACGCAGGAGAAGAAAGTCCCTTTTCAAAAAGACCTCTGAGGATAGCTCGGAATATGATGCTAATATTCATCTCGTTCTTCATATGTCGGTTTGATTTATTGGGCTCGTATGGGGCTGGGAGATAGGCCGGTTCACCGGTTCAAGAATCTTGAGGGGCTGAGTGAATATACTAAGCTTACGAACAATTTCTATTCTTGTAGAGGCCCTGAAGAAGGGGAGGATCATGTTGTTCATCAGCATTTGCTTCGCCTGATCTTTCCCTAGGACTGGTTTCTATTGACATATGCTCAAGTTCCCTCGCAACGAGTGGTAGATTTTCCTAAAAGAAGAACGAAATTTATACCTAAGACAGCCGAATTCTCTCATTTTTCAAATGCTACTTGATTCAACACCTCATTAGTAAATACCTTGCAACAGTCATTGAGGAATTGGTCTTGATAGATCAGGCCAATGCTTCATTTTGAGACCACTGTTCCTGTAACCAGACTGTGGAACATACATTTTAACGTTAAAATTCAAATTCCAGTATATATGAAATGGAAGTCACTCTCAGCCTAGGAGTAGTTTCCAGCGACAGTAAAGGTGGTGAAGGTGGTGAAGGTGGTGAGGTGGTCAGGAGGTAAAAATGATCACAGTGAATTCAATCTCATGACGGTCATTCTTTAAGCATGTACGCCACACTACGTTGTCTACTTTGGAGCTGGCGTGGTACAAACATTGCCATTCTCATAACGAGGATCCACCGTCTCCAATTCTGCTGCCTGCCAGCATAATCCTGGTCCTGTCGATGCCGGCAGCGATACAAACGGCCGAGCCTCAAAGATTGATCACGGTGACCGCGGCCGCATTATGATATACTGGAAATCATAGCATCGTTCCAGTGATGATACCACATTGAATAACTATTTAAGCTTACTCTGGGCGACACGCCAGCTCTGGAAACGGAGTTTGGTCTCGAGAGCCGGCTAGCAGTTCGCTTGGATCGCCAGATGTAATTGCCAGTGTACTGCTATCACCGCCCATTTAGGAAATATTGGCCGCTCCGCCGCTGGCACATTTCATACTACAGAAAAAGAAAAACCATATGACTTCTCTGCATTCATTGATCGTACAATTGTAAATAATCTCTGTTAGACCGTGAGTGATCTAGACCCGCCCTCCCCGTGCACTGGCGCCTACGGTCTTATTTGCGGTCAGTTTCTACTCGGTCCATCAGTCTCCCAAGTGAGAGTCATTGGCTACTCGACTGTCGTAATCAACGGCGTTGAGGGCCCAATGGCTGGGATTCAGCGGAAGGACCCAAACGCCCAGCCAATCGGGCAGATCGGCGGGGACCGGGCGTATCAGACGCGTCAGGAAGACGCACCCCTTCTGCCGCTGGGCTCGGCGCAGCTCCAGCAATTGAAGCGTTGGTATCGTCTACTTCTGAGTTCGTCTGTGTGGCACTGGCGGTGCTAAGCGAATTAGCCCTTCGTGGCTGATGTTTTGCGACGAAAGCTCCGTCAGATAGACTATCTTCCAGTCAGTGATGTTCGGCCTGCATCGGCTGATCGCGGCAGATGTTGCTTACCATTGTGGGCATGACGTATGATATCCAGGTCGCCATCTCCTAAGCCATAGTTCCATACAGTTCAAATGAGCCACAAACCTACATCCTCCGCAATGCAGGGTCACCGACTCATTCTCATCCTCTCCGTGACAGATGTAGCAATTTTCGCGGCATGAATTGGAGTTTTGGGGCGATCTGCCGATGAAAAGTTTGAGCTTCAGAGTCTGCGGCCCTGCCTGATCATTCGCAAATATCAAATCGGCAGGTACCTCGTCTGATAGAGACCAGGTCACCTGGTTCTCCCGAAGCATAGCTGGCGTGACCTGTCGGTCTCTGGGTGACGGACCGAGCTGCGAAGGCACCGAGATGGATGGGCCAGTAAATTGAGCGCCGTCCGTTGTGCGGGATTGCGATTGACTCTGCCATTCAAGATCGATAGCGGGGTGTCTTGTTGATCTGACTGGCCTCAGAGGGCGGCGACTAGCGGGTTGGGAGCGAGTCTGGGGCTGATTTTGAATAGCGGCTTCGTACCATCGCTGTCCGACCGGATCGGCCTGGCGGCGCCGGTGCCATCTTGTGCAGAGAAATTCTGCTGCAATATCGCGCAATATGAGCTGGAGATTGTCGACACTAAAGGGTCTTTCGGCGAGGGCGTCTATCTTCTGGCGACCGCTCTTGAGAACCTCTTTTCTCACAGCGTTTTTGCACTGATCGCCTTTTTGCGTGATGCCACAGCAGGTATTCCCGTGCTCAAAGGCCCCACTTCCCATCTCACAGATTAACAGCGGGTTCCACAACCAAGAAGGATGATCCATTTTATCAGCAAAAGGGTATATTCAAACTAATAAAGGAGAAACGTAAGTGTATCGGACTGAATAGTGAAGAACAGGTTATCGGTCATTGCGGTGGAACAGGCATTTATAGTCCTTCTCACCGGTTGCTTGAATGTATCACGGGAAGATATAATCCGCTTGGTGACGCCAGCCGGATGATGGGCCAATTTTTGACCTTTTAAGAGAATAATGGCCCCCGCGAAACCATCCTAAGCTCCCAAAGCCTAAGTGACGGCCTCTAGGAACTTGCCACGACACTCCAGGAATGCTTTTGTAAGACCCAGAAACCTCATGTTCCCTGGGAACCAACCATCGTGATCTGCACTGTCGCGGAAAGCCCTCACAGCCTCACCAGACGTGCGCACAGATTTGCGTTATTCATCAATCCCAGGGCTTAGCCGTAACCCCAGGAGCTGCAATTATGATTCTAGGACTTAATCAAACATGACCTTAGTTCCTTGTGGATGTACAAGACCCCCAAAGCTGCGTCAGGCTCCCTCGAGCCTATCTAGCTCCTAGAAAGCTGCATTTGTGCTCCCAGAACCCTTTTCAATGCCTCCGGGAGCGGGATAGCCCCCAAATACAAACTGTCAAAATCTCAGAGCGATTCAGCTCGATTCAGGCGATTGGATTGGGTGAGAAATTTGTATACAAGTATTCAGTAACGTACGACGTGACAGAACCTCGGGAAGGCTCCACCTCCGCGACCATATCAAAATTTTGAGATGTTCAAGTAACTACAACACATTTGATAGTAGGATTATAAACTTGCAATTTTAGCATCAGATATTGGACTCCATGCTCTATTACCTGTGAACATTTCAAGAAAATCGAGGCTGGGTTGCGGGCTGCACCCAGGCTGGACAACTCTCAGCCAACCATTCCACAGCCCGCCCCACGCCGTATGCTTGCATTTTATCCATTGCTCTTTATTTCCCAGTTACACACGTTTCGGCTGGGTTACGGTTCTGTAAATTGGCAGGGGTATTTGCAAAGGAGTTAAATTGAAGTATGCGAAATCAGAAATAAAATTGAGCCTGGATTGCGTGAGTATATGCTCGGTTCTGAGAAAAGTATAAAGTTTAAACCCTCCACTGTGGAACCGCACGGCAACCAACCACATCCACCAAATACTTGTACGTAAAGTACCGCAAGACTGTCTGGGGACCAAACATCCTCCCCTATGGGATAGGCCAATCACGACGCAGAGAAACGGAATCAGCCCCCGAGTTGCTTTAACAATAGGGAATAGGGTGAACTTCAGGGAGCTCCCCCACAGTCCTCCGTTCTGAAAGTACATGACAGAGTAATAATCTTATGGGTGGCTGGCATCCTATGAACGCAGAATCTCTCGTCGCAATGGTTCGTAACAATGATCAAGTAAGTGAACAACCTCTTCGATACGTCTAATAATGCCGATATTGCTTTTAAAATACCATATGGTATCATGCAGTAAAAAGATAAACCTAGCACATAGAAAGGTACTGTAATCGAGACACTTAGTGTGACGTGCTAGGTCTTGCAAAGATACTTGAAGAGTGCATCAATTCAGAATAACTAGTGAAGAAGGAAATGCGCGATGGGCAGCCTGGCCATGTAGGCAAGACGAGAACGACACAACAACACCAAACATACAGGACGGTCAGCCAGCAAGCATAAAGATCACATAGACCACACCATAGCATATAATCTCCTAGTGCACAAATATCTCGCAACTCCTTTTTCATTCTTGGGGTGATTCGTCTAGACTACCTGTGTTAGGACTAGCTACTAGCGTATCCTGAAATGGAGGTTCGAATTAGAGTGGAGGTCCCCAGCATGGGTCATGCAATTCAGTAGACTAATCGCTGAGGTTCTAAATCTCATGTGCGCGGTGTGTAACTAGATAAATTACAACATGATATTTCAACAACAAACGCTCATATTTAATTTCATTCCTCGCTGATAGCAATTGATAAGCATTTTTAGTGTTATATCTCAGTTTTGAATAAATCGAGAACATGCATTGCTATGGTATCGAAAAATACATCGCTGAACCCTAAAAGTATATATATCTCAGTCACTGGTTTCTTAAATCCCCCTATACTCTAATGAGTGGCTAGATATCACGAAAAAAGCATTAGGCTAGAAGGAAAAACTCACATAGACAACCGTTGTTGAAATATCATATTGTAATTTATCTCTTTTACTATGTGTTTTAGAGATGGCGGGTCGCTTGTGGTGGCGGCTCGCTTGAGAAATTCACATTTGAAATTAAAACATTTGGTTGGGGTGGCCACTCGGGTAGTGGCCGCTCGGTGGTGAAATACGTTAAACCGTTTCCGTAAAATCTAGGTCCAATCAATAGAGTTCAATCAGTCTGTATTTCTGTACTGGCTCAACTGGCAATTTACGGAGCCTGATTACATAAACTAAAATAAACAATACACACTGTTAGGATTAATAGATCCTCCGGTATTCTCTGGTAGGCCGACCCTGCGTTCTCCGACAAACTAGGCATCTCGACTTTCCCCACTGCAAATCAAAACAATCAAGACAATCAAGACAGACAATCAAGACAATCGTAACACTCAGAACCACGCGGCCTTGAATGCAGCAAATTCGTTTAAAAATTGAAGATTGACATTCGCCCTCCCGTTCTTCGGTTTTTTTTCAATTCTTGGCGATTGTCGAGTTTTCAAGTTGATTGTTGGTTGGGTCCACTTCCACAGCCTGAGAATTTGAGGGTCGATCAAAGGATAAATTCTATTTCTGTGGAGGGTTTGAAAAATTTCCATAAGAATATTTGACGGCTGGTGAGCTTTGAGATTTAGGAGACGGAAGGGGCAAGACACCATCGTACCGCCGTTCTCGATAAGGATCTTCACTGTCTGGATATGACGTCCACGAACAGCAGCATCGAGCGGAAGACGAAGCTTCCATTGCTCTATGGGGCTTTTAGATAAGAATCCATTCCGCATAAGAAGGCTATCCTCATCTGAGAATCCGTTCGGGTCAGCTCCAAAGTCGAGGAGTAGAGACACAGCGCCATGATCGCCACTGTTCGCGGCAATAAACAGGGGCGACTGCCGATGGAACAGGTCCAATACGCCCGGATCCGCACCATTTTCGAGAAGAAATCGAATAATTTCAAGATCATCCGTTAGATATTTCTGGCGTTGAATAATCGCAACAGTTAGAAGGTTAATATAACCGCGACAGTTACTTGCTGCAAATTCCCTCTCCTTCCCGGCAAAATGACAACCCACGTCAGATTGCGCGCGGTAGCGAGTAAAGGTATCGATCGCTGTGATGAGTTGACGTATGTTAGGAATTCCTTCCATCAGATCCAGTCTCCCCATGCGGATTGCATGATAAAGAGCTACTGAGCCATCTTGGGGTGAATTGAAAACATGTGGGTGTAGGTCGTGGTAGAGACCCCGACAATCGTATGCGGTTAAGAAATGGTAGAGATCGAACGCACCCAAGTGTGGCGTTATAAGGAGAATAATCTCTAGCGGGAGCTTGTCCATTGTGAGTTCAAAAGCAAGGACGAGGCAGATTTAGGTTGAATGGATGGTAGGCAGTCCTAAAAGATGGTGACGCAGAACAGAGTTGATGGCGTGGCTTGCCTTAGGGCAATGATAGAAGCAAGTCACGTGGAGATTTCGCCCTTTAAGTAAATCAGGTTTACACACTATTCCCTAATCTCGGGTAGCGATGTCTGGCAAGGGGAATGTACGCAGGCCCCTCGTGGGTTGTCTGCGGACTTGTTCCCGCTTCTAGCTTCCACACAGTTCCACCCTACCCCGGCGCATTTCACGGGGTCCCTCAATTAATCGCGGCCAGCTCAAAAAGTTGCTCTGCGCCAATGGCTTGGCAGTGGAGCTTGGAAAGAGTTACTCAGTTAACGTATTTCACCACCGAGTGGCCCATCCCACCGAGTGGCCCACCCCATCCAACCCATTAAATTCAAATGCATTTATCCCAACCAGAACGCCATTAAATTAAATCAACTAACTAATTGGTCTATCTGGACATGTTTCTCTTCTGTGCCCTGGCAACCTGCATATTCCACACCCCCGGGGGGGCCGTGTACGTGGCTGGATAGCCGATTCTCCAGGTATGCCGGGGCCGGGGAGAGGTGCTTCAGTTGCTTCCTGTTGCTGCATAATTAATGCAGAGGCTTCTTGAACTGAAAGGCCTTCTTCGGCGGGTATATGCCTCCGAGATCTAGTACGCTTTTGCTTCTGCTTCTCGTTGGCAGCGCGTAAATCGCTTACTTCTTTCTCAAGAAAAGCGGCAGATTGCATAGTGATTTGGCAGGCCTTTAAAACCTGGTTAATCGCCGAATTTAGCGGGCTCGGAGGGCTTCTTGATCTCGAACGAAGTAATGCTTTGATTGACGCAGCTTGCTTTTGTAATTGGACGTAGTTCGAGGGCGTTTTTGGGTCCCAATCGCTCCCCCTACTCGGAGGGGGGGTAGGGGTTCGAATATTTAGCTTCGAGATCACTCGATCGGGTGCAAAAGGTATTAAACCAGCTGCTCTGAAGCTAGTTTTAATAGTATCCGATTGAAAAGCTTCAATTCGTGCAAGGGGGTATATTTCGAGGAAGTCAAGTTTGTCAATATGGTTGATCCGGGTCCGCATCTTAGATTCAACCATCCGACCGTATGAGCGTTTTAGTACCGCAAAACAGCCGATATCAAGAGGTTGTAAAAGATGAGATGAATGCGCTGGCATACAAATTGGTATAATACGATTTTGCTCGCAAATTTCGTCAAACTTTAGCGTTAAATAACTTCTGTGGCCGTCAAGTATTAAAAGCCGATATACTCCTTTCGTACATAAAGAAGTACTAGGAATAAAGAGCTTCTGAAGCCAACGAAGTCCAATTTTATCAGAGGTCCAGCCGTTAGGACTAACTTCGAAGCGCCAATCCTCCGGAAGGCCGTCGAACCAAGATTTAACGAAGACTTTACCTTTGAAAATCACGCACGGAGGAAGCGCCTACCCCGCTGCGTTTGTACATTCGACTACTATTACCTATTCACGATTTCTAGGCTGTAAAACCGGCCTCCGACCGTAGTATTCACTCCTTGTAATAACCCTCGCAGTTACAGTTAACCCCATTGCAAAACCGGTCTCGTCAAAGTTATAAACGTCGTCAGGATCGATCCCAAATTAAAGGATAGTTCTTTGAACAAGATCGAACCACTCCCTAAGGATTTTAGGGTCTTCACATTTCGCACACTCGTAGTTATATCGTTTCGAGAATCGGGAGGAGAGGAGAGGATATCGTTTTATAAATTTCGTAACCCAATTTTGGCCGACCGAAAGACCCGGGGAAGTTCCACGCTTTTCAAGAAGAAGATCTGCCATTTCTCGTACCATAGAGGGCCGGGGGGCTGCTCCACGAGAATCCATAGAGAGAATCCATTTTTGAAGAGATTCCTCTTCAATTTTTGTCAATTTAGAGCAATTGGCGCGTGAAGTCGCGCGAGATTGTATTCCATCAATTCGGTGGCGAAGAGTTGTACGTGGTATATCAAAACGGCGCGCTATTTCACGAATTGAAGAGATTTCTTGATTCTTAAGAGCTTGGATAGCTAGTAAGATTCTACCCTCTTGCTCTATAGAATTTCTAGAGCGTTGAGAGCGAATTGGTGGCATAGTGGGTGGTTGAAGAAGAAGGGCTTAAATTAATCGACGCGT
>JAMAFK010000106.1:0-12149 GCA_023627375.1 Penicillium paneum
GGCGGCACGCCGTTGACATGGCTGATACACGCCGGCAACCCTGAAATGATAGACCTAGCGGCTACTGAGGCTTACCTAAGAGAGAGGGGCGCGAAAAAAGTCAAACTGAGAGGCATCAAGTTGGCCTGGGTTTGGGTTTTGACCTATTCTCGCTTACTGCGGTACATTCGTCCGCGCATCTAAGGCTGCGGATGACATGGAGTAAATTGTTTCTATTACCATACCGACATATATGTCAGACGAAGGTCATAATTGGGGCAGCTGGAAAGAACTGCAGCGGCTATCTGATTCCCTAGAGACACGTTTGTTTTGTTCCCTTCATATGAAATTAGTCTTTTTTAAGTTAAAATGAAAGAAAGCAAATTAAATTGAGCATAACGAATATTTGGATATTTCTTACCTAGTCATTGGGCTGTAGGTGGTACAATTGACTCCAACCTGTCTCCTAATAGGCTTTGTGTTCATGATTCTTTGAAATAGCCATATTCTTGGGTTACCAAGTAGTACCAGCTCTTGCAGCCTTTTTTCAGTCTGGCAGAGGTCCTGGGCGAGGCTTAGAAGTAGGATAAGACAATATATTCATTACCTATTCTCTTTAGGCTGTAAAGGCAAGCTGGCTTTATATGAAAGATATGATGGTATAATGTCTTGGATCCAGTTCCTTGGGCTACAGACTATATCCCAACTTCTCTGAGATAGGGTATAATGCGACTTTAGAGCTGTCTTTATGTCTTCGGGCTAAAGCACAACGGTGCAGGCTCTATAAGTTCTCCATCGCTGTTGGCATTAACCAAGTATACACCACACTTCTCCAATGTGACTATGCAGAAATAGCAGTCAATATCATGCGCTTCTTGATATTATAACAGTCGGAGTGATATGAACATACCACTGCAGAGGTATACCGTACTCGGAGGACACTTGATAGCTTTCTTACCCAGGAGCATATATACATCTCATCGTCGGCGCTTCTTAGCGGCCTCGATCTTCTTCGCGTCATCAAAGAGTAGAAGTCACTCTTTGATTGAAAGCTTTGCCTCGTTTCAATGCGTTTGTGTTCAATGGACTCGAAGCAAGCGGTGGTTTTCCGACGACTATAAGAAATACATCCAATGGGTCACTTCCTTATCGATCAGTAGGCAAGCCATCAGAAATCCTACAGGGCAGTCCTAATATAATCGCAAACAAGAGATGCTTCATATTCTTAGAGCAAAAGGCGAGAAGCTAAAGCCCTACTATAAAAAGCCCGAGGGGAAGACTTGGATGATCTTCCTTTTGATCGATGCCCGGGTAGCACCTCTTCTCGTCGCGCCATTCTTTCTCAGATAATCGATTGTGGCGGCTCGGTTCGGTCCACTACCCGCCTGGATCAGCCATGACAACGGTGTGGTATACATATCATCCATGGAATTGATCGCCACTCCGTTGTCTAGTAAAAGCTTCACCGCACGCAATGCACTGTATTGCGCGGCCCAGGAAAGAGGCGTTCGCTTGTTCTGATCGAGATCGTCCTTTGCCGTCCCGTCTTGTAGGAGATAAAGAAGGAGCTCGGCACAGTCACCCATTGCAGCATAGTGAATGAGAGATCTTTTGGAAGGTCCTCGCAGATTGTATACCCCTTTGTATTTGAGCGTTGCCTGTGCGTCCTGAAGAAACGCCATGACGTCTTCATCAATGGCTATCTCTCTAATGTCTTTCAGGCGTTGAAATTCGCCGTCAATGATAGCCATGGAGCGAGGGGGGATTGTCATAGCGTTTGTAGGTACTCTGAAAGGCCATATGAAGGGGGGAAGAGAGTTCCTTGCTCATCAAGAAAGCGGAAAGATAGGCATTCTAAAAATATTGGGTTCCTCTTCTTTATATAGCAAGTGTTGAATGTGGACATCTCTCATATGTAGACGAGCAGGCTTGTGTGGTAACGCCGATTGCATAGGCAAGGAACAATTCAGCTTACATTGTTATTCATTTTGTGTCCTTGAGGTAGGCGTATTCAGCGATAGATCAAATTACTGAGAATTGGCAGACCGGATATAAATTCAAAAATAAAGGCTCTGTCGCCGAAAAAGGAGAAGCGTGACTAGAAAAATAAAGAATTAAGGTGAGCACTTCGACTCACAGTCCATGACAAGAAAGAGTTTGTAAGTATTCTGCTCGAATTTGGTACAGACAGCCATTACGCAGGTATTCCTGAAGATCAGGGATTTGACGATGCAGAACGAAACAAGTATTCAAGTTGAACCATACAAAGACCGGAAAGGTAAGCATGCCGTTGTACGCCAGTGATATTAATCCAGGGAACTGGGCTTTCTCGCTCATTCGAGCCCTGTAATCCCCAGTAAAGCTATTGTAGACGACGGTGAGATCGTGGACGGCTTTGGGGCATTTCGGCGATCAACGATTGTCTTCCGCACGGTCCAGACTTGTTCAGCGCAAACTATACAGACAGCCACGGGATCAACGATTGGAGAGATATTTCAAAATTTGGCGTTCGAATCGCTTAACTAGGGGATTTCAACGACTGCGAAAAGTACTGGTGGTATTCGAAATATATTCGAAATAAAAATTTATCAAGACTTACGGAGTTGTATTTGAAGAGAGAAAATTTATCATTGCGCGGGGTCAGGGTAAATGACACACACCCTGTAGCCCGCAAATTGAATCACCGACAGTTTCTTCAGTCTCAATGTGGGTAAACGTTGCAAAATTTCTCACCGCCCGATTATGGTTCTATCAGATTGTTGATATTTTCTCTACGTCAGGATAGTCGCGTTATAAAGGAAGCCTGCGCGATACGTGGGGGGATACCTTGAACAATGAGAACTGATGATGTCAACGATTCCAAACCCTAATTGGGTCAACAGGTCCGCTTATCACTGGGCCCTTACTCGGTGAATCAACGTCCTAGTAAATTTGAGCCATAAGCACTGGCTAAACTCTTTTGCTTGTCTTTGAGGCTTGAGTTGGCCCTTCATACATGTTCTCACCATTCAAACATTAGTTATACATGGTCAAGCCATAATCGGATAGACCCTTCGGCTATATAAATAGGCGTCGTACCAGAAATGAAGAGTAAAATAGAAATCTTGTCCATCTTTTATATTGCATGATCTCGCACCGGCATTTCCTACCTACGATGGCCACGGAGGAAAATGAGTTTTTCGAAATCATGCCCTCGTACAGTGAGCCCTATGACTCTGAAACCCAATGTTCAACCTCTGTGCCCTCGGAGGATGATATTTCGGAAACAAGTGAAGACCGCGCATTCGTGGTGTCGGAAGGAGATCAATCACCTTATTCGAATAGATCTTCCGGATCTTCCAACTACAGCCAGCACTACTACTACATGTCCCACGATGGCTCTTCCGATTTTGTAAGCTGTATGGGGAGATCGTTTCTAATGAATGAGCTGACGCCGCCAGATTGGGCAGAAAATACCGATATGCACAATTGCCAAACGCGTTATCCTCCAGAATGATATTACTGTCGTACAATATTTGGTCCTATGGCGGTCCTGGGAGCAGGAAAGGCCACATATGAGTGGTATGGCCGAGGAAATTTGATTTGTACATACGATTGAAACTGTGCATATTACCAGTGTTGCCAGCTAGTAAGCTGTCTCTATATTGACGCGTGCGAAGCAATACCATCGCTTTTCAACCGAAAGCCTCGTGATTTTAGAATCTCTCCAGCCTTATTTGGCACTATCGCCATACGCCGAACATAATACGTACCTCAATCGATATGCTTTCTATATCATACCTCCACGGTGCGATCGAAGTAGGTTTCTTGTTGTTGCTTGCATGAATCTGATACCGCCCCGTAGCAAAGGGTAGGCTGATGCCCGATATCTATATCCTCCGTCCGCTTATAACAACCATATTTATCTGCAAGAAAGTCATAAAGCCTAAGAGACCTAACAACGAGCTGAGTGTGGTAGTACTTCACTGAAGCAATTCAGTTTTGTATCTTTCGTCCCAGTTATGTGAAGTCAGAAATTGACTCGCTTGATAACCAAAGTATAGATTCAAATATGTTGATCAGGATTTCAACAAAAGGTTTCATGGCAAATCGTTCTTCTTATCCTGGTCGCACAGGTAAATGAATATAGATCTTTAATCCTCTTCAAAGTCATCTTTTTGTCTCTTGCAATATGAACATGTCAAGAACCATGTTCAATAGCCCGTACTCAACTCAACGTTGGGTGAAAATATTGACGGTGACGCAAACGTGGTTTTAAGCAGTTTATGAACATTTGAGGTTCGTTAATATCACCAGGACATACCCTTTGGTGATGCAAACCCGGTTGGGTTCCAGTGAACAAAATAAGGTTGTAATAGAAACTACTGGATCTCGCCTGGTCCTTATAGATTGCGTTTTCTTTTCTCCTAGACGGTTGGAATTCCATATACTGATCTCACCCCTCAAAGACCATCAACCTTGTCCCTGATTCTGCACATGCACGTCGACCGAGACCAGTATCTGCGGATTGCTATCAGGAGACGGATAGTTTGCTACTGCACCTGATGTTCCAAGTACTCGAACGTCCGTTTCTGTCGTATTGGCAGCGTGCGAATGGGTACGTATCTTGACCTCAATGATCATTTTGAAAGATGCTGAATGAAGCAGGAAGTATATTTCTCATGTCGATCGTTCCTCCTCAAAAGTCCCAGTCACCAAAGCCCCTTTCATATATTCGAAAACAGAGGAGCTTGTTTGGAAATGGGAACAGTCAAAGCTCTGTGGCCAGAGTATAAACATCACACTCTCTTCCACCATGCTTCCACAAGACCACCCACCAAATAAAGCTGATGGCCGAGGCGAATTCGTATCTATCGAGAATGGTATCGTTCATATCTTTCCTCAAGCAGAGCTTACGAATCTGGAACCACGTAACTATCAAATTGGGATGCTGCAGACAGCGCATTCGGCAAGCTTGAAAATTGTCATCCTCAGCGCGAAGAAAGAAAAACAAACAAAGGTTCTCATGGCAAGCCTCCTTCGCCCTCAGCATTCCCAAGTGGAGAGGGTCCCTTTTTTCAATCATTGGGTAACTGAATTCTGGGTATCGGACTCGGTTGTTATTGATTCAACGTCGATCAAGGAGGCAGAATTGATGCTCAGGGCTGTATGTCCAGAGAGCCTCGATGAGACAGCATATGTCTGTGTTGGCCTTCCAGTCACGACCTTCGGGCCATTGTTCAACACGCTGGTATCGAAGTGGAACGCGAGTGCCGCTTCTTTCGAGTATTCCAACGGCTTTATCTGGATATATTCTGCAGTGGACCTGGCAAATTTCAGGATTCATGCAGGCGAGTTTGATGCTTCCACCAATCATTCAATGTCTTCTATGCTGAAGCGAATGTACGGGAAATCCTGGCTTGTTCGGGCAACACTCATGTTTAGACTCGAAGCGCCGAGTGGAGAGAAACCAGCTATTCTAGCCGAGCTTCTAGAAGTTTCTCACATTGAGGTCACATCTTCTCATAAGCCTATCACTCACTCTTAGGGTATAGGCGTTGAAAGGTTTGGTGGCTCGCAACACCGCTGTTGGCATTGATGATTTGGGTTGATGTTTTCCTTTTCCTGTTTTCTTCTTCTTTTCAAATTCACTGTACGTTACCAAAAAGAAGCATCTAGAAGACCCAAACGTGTTTGACAAATATTTATCCAGACCAAGGATGCAGATATCAAGATACAAGTATAACGAGGAAGCCAGATTTAATTGCAAAATACCGCTATATCATGTGAAGATATTATAAGTATGAGTTACAACACTGCATGAAACCAGAAATATATAAAGGAAGTATTCCAAATTGTAAAGTGTTCAATTGGAAAGATAAAAAGGCTCCAGGTCTACAACTATGGTATTTGCAGGCCTTTTATGGAAAAGGGGGAATTCGCTTGTCCTATGTGGATGCCAATAATATTGGATCGCACAGGTGAAGTTGGAATGAAAACATCCAAAGCGGAAACAAGCGGCAGTATAATGACGCATCAATAAGTTGGAGTTGCCGCTTGGGGTAATCTCCGAACGGCTGGTGATACCATTGAAGCCAATCCCCAATTGCGTTTTGGAAAGCTGCAGATGACTTTCAACAGTATCAAGTTGTAATTTATCCCATTTACTATGTGTTTCTGACTGCGTCACTCGCTTGTGTGCGTCACTCGCTTGTGAAGTACGTTAGTAAATGTGTTACGACCCCGAGGGTCACCTGCACAACTGGCCCGTATGGGCCGACGTACCCGCTAAGTAAGCGCCAGGAGTATACACACACCGCGGACATGAGATTTAGAACCTTAGCGATTAGTCTACTGAATTGCATGACCCATGCTGGGGGCCTTCACTCGAATATCCATTCCAGGATACGCTACAGTGATTCTCAAAATCGCCTTGACCAACATACATTGAGAGACTCTTTCCCAGAGAGAAACGGCTCCGCACCTGTCAGTCAGATACCAGCACATCAGGGGCTAAACACTTTTCCGAACCATTATCAAGCCCACTGTTCTAGATGAGGAAGACCAGTCCGACCATATCGAGTACTTCCAAGGTTATGTTCAATATTACGAACGTGGCTTGCCAGGTGAGTTGCCAGCAGAGATCAAAGAGAGTATTTTGGAAAAACCAGATATGGTGGAAATGAGAGCCCAGATCGATTCATTCGCACAGAACCACGACGAGAATCGCCTCAAGAACAAGAAGTTGGAATACAGAAAGGCGCTCGTTCGGCATCGTCTTTTCGAACTCAGGCAATATCAAATTCGGTGGGCACAGGAGAAGAGAGACCGGAAAATTATGAATCGAGGAAAAGAAGAGCCGATCCATTTGGGAAATGACATTCGCGCACGCACTCAAATGCTGATTATGCCCGAGGTTGCGCGAATCGCAACAGCCATGTCCTCCACCAAAGAGCTTTCCTTTGACGAAAAACTTCTCTTTGTCGAAGATCCACAGACGCAGTGTCTCCGTGATTTTGATGTGGTATACCTCCCAAATGAAAGCCCAGTACATGGCCTCTGTCCTGTAAAAGGTTGCCTAATCAATATTGCAAGGTGAGCACCCTGGTCTAATAATAACCTGGCCGATACTAACTCTGCTAGTCTGAGAAAATGTGACAGAAAGGCTCATATTCACGGATGTATTCAGCGTGAGAAAGCTTTTGGCCTTCAAAGACCAGAGTCAGAGATGCGGTTTTGCTATGAATGTATGGATTGGTGTTTGTCGAGTCAATGGTGGAATCATTATGATACCCATCTCCAGTCCTGGAAAGCCCAGCACTGCGAAGTTATTATCTATCGTCATACCGTCATTCGTCCGGGCTACTGCCCCTTCTGTTTGTGGGACCCTGATCTCTCTGCAGACGAGCGTTTGCGATACTGGTTGCGAAGTGACAATCTGAGGGAACACATTGAAGGGCAGCACTTGGCTAAAATCGGGCATTATCAGACAAAACTGATATGCGGATGCTCCCAAAGCTTTCACAATGAGCGTGAAATCCGACTTCACTTGCACGATGCTCATGGGCCCAAGGAAACCATATGGCAGCATCCAAAGCTACCCAATAAAAGAAAACGCACTTGCAAGTTGGAAGCCCAAAGATTTTCAACAGATCCACAAGAAGGTCGTCCCAAGAAGGCACGATTTCACCATTACTCACATCCATATCATGAGCGTGAGGGCTGTGTGCCGGAAGGGTCTTTCATCCCCGTTCTAGCCTTACGTCCGTCTTTTGTAGAGAATCTGGAACAATGCTCGGCGCCAAGTATGTGTGACAAATATAGCGCCAGCAGCAGAAGCAACTCAGTGGAACTATGCTTCTCGGATTTAGGTTCCTCACCCAGCTCGGGGCCAACAACTCCAGGCCTTGGGGCCATTGATCCTCGGATCCTCGAGCCGCCTAAATTCAATAGGGATAATTCACGCCAGTCTTGTGATCAAGCTGCCATCCAGCCGAAATCACTCATTTTTCCACATGAAGAGTGTGAGGAAACTTATACGCAACCTCCCGCTCTAAGCTTCGCCAGTCTGCCTTCTGGATGCTGTGCTGTCACTGAAGCCAGTGAGGAGAGGAAAGATTTGCAAGAACATCTCGCCTCTTTGCCTACTCATGACCAAGCTGTTACCGCAGGATTTGCCTGCGACAGCCATCCACTTACACGGGAAGAAGGCAAGAAAATCGGCCTTGTGATGACGCCGTCCCTCCCAGCAGCCCTCGCAGACCCCGTACTAGAGCCAAGGCACAAACTCTGTCGCCTCAGCATTATCCAGGTGATTTGAATGGCTGCAACCCCCCAAAGGGGCTTAAAGCAAAGAATAAACGGAAGTTGCGTGACCTACAGAGGAAGAATTTGACCCTGAGACAGATTGGGCCTCATTTCGCGGATGTTGATATGGCGTTACTGCGACAGGCTTGGATCGAATTGAAGCCTTCCCGGAGATGCACCAGATCTCGGGCTAATTGGAAGGGCAAGTAAACCATTTCTTCAGTCAATGATATTTTGCTTGTGCTGGCTTGTTATTTGTCTGTACAAAATTTGCTATTCAGCCGGGGTAGTCCGACCCTCTGTCGACCTTTACAGGGATAAAAACTAGACTTCTTGGCACACCATTGAAAACTTTTTTGGGTGTGCGAGAATAAGAGATCATTTAATAAATGGATGGCTCAGATGCCTGCTAAATCACTCGTTCTACAAAGAGTAAATGTGCTACGTTAAACTCAAGGGGCAAACACCTTACACTTCAAGCGCAGCAAATCTAAAGCATGATAAGCGTCCTTTTAGGCGGGCTCGCAGATATACCATTATATAATAGTCGATTCATTTCCAGTGTTATTTGGTTAGATCTATCCGGAAAATAGCTTCAGTAGGCAAAGACTTCTGTGGCTAACAACACGAGCAACTCTTGGCCGTTCTGGCGAAAACTTAGTACAGCCAGCTTGGTACAATGAAACAAAGACTGATATTACAGTTACATGGTCCGCACCGCCGCAGATGAGGAAGTGAACTTAGTAAGTAATTATAGAAAGTAATGTAACGTATCTTGTATGTTTTGATTAGTATTATATTACAGCTGCTGAGATCTCTGTTAAGTATTGAATTTCCAGCGATCTTAAACAATCTGCTATTTCAATCATCCTTGTAACTTCTCAACAGTGGTATACATATGTGCATAAGATAGCCTTATAAAGAAAACTTTGCCCGGATCAAATCTCAAAGCACTCATGACGAAAGCAGGTTTCGTATGTCCGTCATATTACAATGCGTAACTCCCAGGAATGGGTGAGTGTTTCCTGGGAACACTATAGCCGTATTTCGGGATCCTTAAGGTTCCTAGAAGCTGGTGACTCGACATCCAGTTTCAGGTAAATCATATCGTTAATTAGTGCACTGGCTTCGATAGTATGCCCTCAAAATAGTTATATAGAAGCGACCGCCACAAATAAATGCATCTCCCAAGCTCCTCAGTCAACTACTAGCGGGGTGGCAGACTTAATCTCTAAATTATTACTCTGAGCCCCCCTTTTATTATCATTTACATAGGTAGTCGTTACCTATACGTTCACGCAATCCGCCGAGATGCCGCTTTTGGGACTTCCACTAGAATTACTTCTGTGGATTGGCAAGTCCATTGACAAGAAAGACCTTCGAAGTCTGTGTCTCACATCTCGGGAATCCTACGTCGTCTTCAGGAAGAGCCTCATTGGTTGCATAGACTTTCAAGACACCCCGCCAATTCATTGGGCAATCGAACACAGAAGCTTAGGCCTCGCCCAACACTTTCTGGATTGGGAAAATGCAGATGTCAACCGAAGGTTTTCTGGCCTTACACCGCTCATGTTGGCTACAAAGTTGCGGTACGCAGAAGCTGTTGATTTGCTCTTAAGCCATCATTCAGTGAATGTCATACAACGTAATACTTTGGGAGAAAGTGCCTTCTCGATCGCTGTTCTGCATGGAAGCGTCAAAATTATCGAACGACTCCTCAATGTACAGAACATTGATCTCAATAACCAATCACTGGACGGACTTGCGCCCATTTCAATTGCGCTGACCTGTCGCCAAACTTATGTCTTTCAACTTCTCTTGTCTGATGAGCGAACAAATGTCAACATCTCCGACCATCATGGCCAAACCCCACTGCACCTAGCGACAGAAATTGGCGACTATGGAGCAATCCAAATGCTTGTACGAAATCCTCGAGTTGACGTTAACTGTTTCAACCATCGACAGGAAACTCCGTTGCTTCTGGCAGTCAAAAAACACGGCCATTTCCTCCCCATCCACAAACGGCTGCTTATCATTGAAGCCTTGCTTCTGAGTCCATGCCTCAACCTTAATTATCAAGATGCGGAGGGACGCACCGCAATATGGTATGCAGTGAGCAATTCCGACGTAAAATTGGTTGAACTTCTCTTGCAGCAAGCAAATCTAGACCTCAATTGCGTCGACAAGCTGGGCCAGACACCTTTGGCAAAGGCTGCTGCGAATGGCTCCTTAGACTTGATCAAAGTCCTCTTCCGACAGCCAGGGCTTCATAAGAGCCCTCAATTTACCGATGCATTTCCGCCGCTCTGGTCAGCATGTCGCGCAGGACAGTTTGCAACGGTTGAATTTCTCTTGCAGAATTCAGCCGATATCAACCAAATAAGCCCATCGGGGACGTCGCCACTTGAGGTGGCAATAATCATGGAGCATGTCAACATTGTCCATCTCCTAGTCAACTACGAAGGATCTTTGTTAATCAATGACCGAAATCATTGCTCCTCCTTTACTGCGCTAATGTTTGCGTCGGCTCTAGGCAGGTCGGAAATTGTCAAAATATTATTGGAGCATCCCAGCATAAATGTGAATGCGGTGGACGACCAGGGAAGAACATCTTTCTGGTGGGCTGCGGCTGGTGGGCATTATGAGGTTGTGCACTTATTGGCCAATCGACGTGGTGTGAAAAAGCGACTGAAAGATTCTAATGGCCAAACGGCGTATGCCATCGCCAAGCAGCGCAAACATGGGCATGTCACGGTTTATTTGCGAAGCTTCTAGGGCTCAGCTACTTTATAGAAAGATATTTAAATTTGTGCTATACCAGGCTTTAAGCGTGTGTATAGCGATGGGGTTCTCTGAATGCAATACAGAACTGTAATAGCAGACTTTTCACGGCGGCCGGTTGTCTACTGCCCGTCATTCTCTAGTGACAGCTGCCAAGAACAAAGTTGAAGAACCCATCCCTAGCCCAGAGATTCAGCAGTGCTACGGGTTTGTGCTAATGCTACCTTAATGGAAAAGGATGCACTGCTGGATGGTTTTTACCAAATTACTCACCCGTGGCACAAGTCTGCGGTGCTTCAGGCACACGCTTTGGCCTTTCGTGCTGGCTTTCAGGCGACAGTAATTATCAAAATACGCGACTACTCAATAGTTCACGGCGGCCTAGACCGGCCTCGCCGGTACGGATTCAGATTCTCTAGATACCATGCGGTGGACAAGGCCATCGTATAGAGGGTGGGTAGTTCATTGATATCCATCATTCTCAAGGTCCCGCTTTCCACTTCTAAATCAAAGTGCCCGCTGCACAGGTGTGGTACCATTTGAATAAAGCATGTATGATGCTAGTAGTGAGCAAAATTCCTTTTAGTTCAAAGGGAATATAAATTACTCCATTTAGCTTCGTTCATATATCACGTCTGTGTACGCCCACGGCTTTGGCGATTAGAAGTCATGCAGTCAGTCCTTCTGGTGACCTCAGAGAATAAAACAGATAGACCTGCATCGTTTTTCCCTCGCCAAAGATAGGCTCTGTGAGTTATAAACTTAGAACAACCATCATTGATAAAAGAAAAACGGCAACGGTCATTTGTTTAGGCATTCCAGAAAACCAGACATCGCGAGTTAGTAATTCTGTTCATTAATGACTACAATAAATAGCGTGGTTAAGAAGCGTGGTTAAGAAGAGTGGTTAAGATCTGAACTAGTTATCCATTGTGCTCAATCTCGGCTAATTGTTGGAATTTGTCGCGGACACTCTGTGGTTCTTCTCTCCATCTATTTCCTGCAATAGAGGAGATATCTCGAGGGTTGTGCCGTTGCGATAGTCTTTTGATACAGTAGCGACCGGTATTGCCTTCCATGTCGGGGACAGAGAGATCATCTTT
>JAMAFK010000122.1:1945-17262 GCA_023627375.1 Penicillium paneum
AACTCAGAATACTATGATTGGTTTTCCTAACCTGAGCCCGTAGATAATACTCCGGAATCCCTTGCCGGTCGAAAAAGCTCATAAGAGAGAGTAAGTCAGCCGCAGGCTGTTTGATTCGTCGGATATGGGCGAACGATATTTGCCATGTAAGTAAAATCGAGTTCTTTGCTTCCCAGTCTCGGTGAATATGACCTGCCTCGTGATTTAGAAGCATAGTGGCATGATGGTCACTCTTTTGAAGCTTTTCTAGGTATTGAGATACCGAGCAGCGAGGGGAACGATGAATAATGTAGCTAGCAGCTTGGACGATCGCGAGGGGCATATATTCAAGCTCCTTGACTAGCCGCATCATATCCGGGCTCTGAGTATCTATGTCGAGCTTGTTGCTCAATAGAACTAGAGCTTCGACCATATTCATAGGTTGCACATCGATCAAATCCGTCTTATTTCCTGTGATTTTCAAGGCCACTCCTTTGTTCCGGCTTGTGATTATGATGGAACCATTCGAGCTTTCGAGAAGGTACCTTAGCGGTGGCTGTGTGCAGGCATGGCTGTGAGCGTTAGCTTGGGCCTCCGTACTAGTCGCCGAAGGTCTGCGAAGGAGCTCGTCGTCATCTACATTATCTAAAACAAGAACCCATTTTCCAATATTTTCATCTTGCAGCCAATATGCGACAAGTTGGAAGATATCAGCGTTCCGGTCCTGGCGCCCGGGAATTTTGGCTCGGTCGGCAAGGTCGCGTAGACTTTTCTCGCAGCGGGCCTTATTACTTGCATGAACCCAAAAGACCCAGGTTTTGGCCGATTGCTCTCGAACTCGATGGCAGTATTCAATAGCAAGTCGTGTTTTCCTACCATGGAGTTAGCGTTGAATGGACTACTCTGGACTGGTGTTGCCCGACCCCACGCCTCCAAGACCAACGAGAACTATTCTCGATCCCCGAACTGAAGATTTCTCGTGAATTCGATCAAGTAGTGTGTTGCGATTAACAAAGTCTTGGTCGTGCGAGAAGGGCACAGTCGAAAGTGGCTCTGGGCGGGGTTCTGGGAGCCCGCTGTTAGTCAACTTTGACGCGCTTGAAATCGTTATGCGGGCCGTTAGAAACTTACCGTTTGCAAGATTTATCGTTCCATGATTGACCCCCACTTGGAGTCCACAATTTGCGTCGCCGAATGACACAGAAGCCATTCTCAACACGACATGGACACAATGCTTGCGTTTTTTGAGAGAAACAAGGGGCTCGAACCCCAACTATCCGTGCTTCCTAGTGCATTCCCCTTACCGCCCTCATCTCTCTGAGCATCAACTCCAGTCCAAGCTTCACTGTCAACATCAAATACCCACACATCCCCCAACATCTTACCGGCACATTGATGTCCCAAGAACTAGGATCCCGCCCACCAAACAAAGTAACGAAAGACATACGACCGCCAATAACAACAAGAATCAAGACCCTAACACTCCACGGCGAAGGGCCAGCAATACCATCTGCAACAAATGAACGCGAACTCCATAAATTAGTCTCGGGCTCATAAACATCCACACTCCCACCTTGTTGAAGCCCTAGAGACCATACAAGCCTTATACAGAAACTATTCTTATGCTGTCATTTACGACTGTACTGGAATACTGCCAAGAAAGGGGTTCAGGGGCAGAGTAACTTCATTAGGTATAGCGTGTTTCGAAAGAGGGTTCGAGAAAGAATCTCTATAAGTAAATGGTGAAACTGATTTCGATCCATCCTGTACAAGCAAGCTAGAAGCGGGCTATATTTTCTTTTGCCCCTAAGTACTCAACACAATACACAAACTTGCCCACCTGTAATTAGATGTTGTTAACAAACAAGCTTACCGACAGGATACGTTTCGAGAATTTTAATATGTCAAGTTTTGCTCAATCAATTCCCCAGATCAATATGCTGTGATTATCCGAGATATCGAAAGTATTATTCAATATCACAGCCGTATGGAGCTACATACACACATGACGTACGGTGGAAGTTGTGTGACTAGATCAAGCTCTTAAATCATGCCATTAATTGAATGCAACGAGATTTGGTTCAAGTCGCCATGTTGAGAAACGTTGAGTAGACAATTATGTTAAGAAACTATTCATATTATTGCGCATGATCCGGATACCGTTGAAGCTATTTGTTGACTAAAGTTGACATTTGCGGGTAGTTGATGCCAGCATGATTTATTTGAAGGCTAGGACATAGGTGAAATATACAAGGGCATAAAGATCAGGTCAACCGCCTTTGTTAGGCCCCTTTTTTCTGCTCAGATACGTGAGTCTTATCCTCAAAGGAGCTTACTCAGAACGCGCTACTCTTGGGAATTGACCAGTTTTACCAGTGCGTACGGTAAGAAGCCCTAGCTAGGCACGTCCCATTCTCTTGCAATATCTCTAATATACCGAGTAGGACATAGCCAGGAGACAAGTATCTTCCGATAGCGGGATCAAATCTAACCTCGACCAAATGACATGTCTACCAAAGTCCTAACGATTATCGTGAAGTCGGAAACAGTGCCTTACGCACAAAACCAGTATGTAAAGCGAGCAATATTACCGACCTTGCTATGTTTATAGGTTGACAATTTGAAGTACCGAGGGTTTTGCATGTGATACGACTATGAGTCACCCTACTGTCGGCCCGTGTGTCGGAGATGAAATGGCGACCGCTCAAAGCATGATGACAACCCAAACGCCCTCCTGGAACAACGCTGCCCTGCCCTTAGCTTTGATAATTCCAACATTCACACTGCCAGCTGGGAGTACGGTAGAGGCTATCACGACAGCTAATATTCCTGCCCCTACACAAAACGGACCTACTATACCGGTTGAAGGGTCTGGAAATGTGGTGGGGTCATCGACCACTCGATGGCTGACTTTATGCTATGTGCTCCTCCTAGTAGCCAATATGGTCGATTAAAATCGATGCAATTGAACTACTCAACACCCTCTACCGACGGGTAGAATGTTCTCTATCTCGAGAGTCATTTTATTTCCTGGGGTCTTTTTCCTGCAGGAGCAAAAAGGAAAAAAAAAAAAAATTGGATATTCATGGGAACCAACATCTGAACCAACATCTGAACATGTTGAAAGTAGAACTATCGAAATAGAATGAAGACAATAAGCTATTTTCTGATGCTGAGCAACGGTACCGCGGTGATGGATATTCCGACCAACAGGTCTTCACTGTAAGCTGCTATAATTGTGGCAACTCACCACCATACTTAGAGATCCAATGTAGTTATGCAGTTACCAGAGAAGTGACATTTTGAGGGAGAAGGACATATGTTATATAACATCTTGGATCTATGAATGGTCCTTTGACCCTTGTAAATCCTCGCCATGTTTTTTCACGCCGCGAAGCCAATATATCATCATGAGCCGCGCTCAGACCAAACACAGCGGGCGTGGGTCAATCATCTCCACTTCGTTGAGCCTGCCAACGTCCATGGTCTTCAGCGCTTCTGCTAGTGGGAAGCGGGCGTACGATCCGACATTGTTCCTACGGTTCTGGGCTCTTGACAGAGCACTCCAAATGGGATGGTCGCGGGGTAAAGTGCGCAGTCTCGCAATCGTGCGCTGGGCTCGGTGGCGAAGGCGAAGGTGTGTGGGAAGTGTATAAGCTTCCACCTCTAAGGTCGCGGTTGCTACCGTCCTGAACGCCGACAGGATTCTGATCAGCACGTTTTTCTGAACTGTGTTCAAGTGTCGGATGTGAACTTTGTCCCTAAGCGGGTCATGCCAGACCGTCGATGCGTAGTCCACTATAGGCGCGACACATGCCTGGTAGAGCTGTCGCATCTGTTCTGGGCGCAAGTGTCGTAGTCCACTTAAGGCGATTGCCGTTTTGGTGGCGCGCTTGATAGCCTGCTGGACATGCTCCTTCCAGCGAAGTCGCTGGTCGAACACCACCCCCAGTAACTTGGCTGTAGGCGATGGCTTGACGTCGATCCCATCGAAGATGATTCGTCCTTCTCTATGCTCTCCCTTCTTTCGGGTGAGGTGGATAAGCTCGGTCTTCTCCGCTGCGAAGCAGGATCCAGTTCGCCGTGCCCACTTTTCGATACGTAGGACATCTTCGGACTGTATCTTGGACAAATTTTCCTGAGCTGAACCCCCCACTCTCCAACGGAAGTAGTCGTCAATGAATGCCGACGCACCTCCCTGGGAGTCGACGGGCTGGTCGACTAGGTCGGCGTTGAAGAATGCAAACAAAATGGGGGAAAGTGGTGATCCTTGAGCTAGCCCAGCGTTCACCAGCGGAGCAGTCTCAGTGCGGAAGTCGTCAAACCCAATGTTGGCGTGCCGGTCGCTCATGAAGCTTGCAATCCATTTCCTGGCCACAATTGGGATCCGTCTTGCCTGCAGCGACGCATCCAGGCTTGTCTTATTTACTCCGTTGAAGGCACCTTTGAGGTCGAAGGCGACTAGGGTCACCACCTTGTGCTTGTACCAGGCTTTGTCGATCGCACTGGACAGCACTAGTAGGGCTTGCTCGGTGGTCCTACCCGGCCGTCCCCCGAACTGGCTGTTTGGTAGCAGGCCGTGCTTCTCCGCCATATAGGACAACCGTCGGGCCATCACTGCCTCCAGGAGCTTGCCAAGTGTGTTCAAAAGTGAGATTGGGCGATAAGCACCAGGGGCCGAGTAATCCGGCTTGCCTGGTTTCCGTAAGACGATGATTTTCGCGCTCCTCCACTGTCTCGGGTGGTGTCCTAGCTCTATACACACTGCGAAGATGCTCACAATAATGGCCTTTAGATGCTTCCAAAGCTTCTTCCAGACCAGCATCGGTAAGTTATCTTCCCCGGGAGCAGTATTCCCTTTATCTGCTTTCAGTGATCGCTCGATCTCCACTTCAGTAATCGGATGCCACTGAAGTTCTGTCTCCGTTGCGGTGGGTGGGCTGATCTCGGGTGTGTTCATGGCGGGGAAGAACGCATCCATGAATGCCCTCGCTTTGTCTTCATTTTGGGTGCAATCGTCCGAGCCCACTCGCAATGTTGGGACACAACCCCATGTCTCTCGGGGCTTCATGTATGTCGCGGCCTTCCAGAGCTTCCCTTCACCAGCTTCGTCTAGGAACTGCTTCCAGTGCGAGGACTTGGCTTTCTCGATGGTCCTCGTCCACGCTCGTCGTTTCTGCTGCATTGCATGGAAGGCAGCTGTAGTATCAGCGTGTGTTCTTCCCAACTCAGCGCAGTTTGTCTGCCACCTCCTACGCAGTTGATTGACTTCGACTTGTTGGGCCTTTAGATCTGGCGTGAACCATCCCTTGGAGTATGGTGTGGGGCGTGTGTCGGGTGTGAACCGGTCGACCGCCTGGGCCGTCGCCGCTGTAAGGTGTTCCACTACCCGGTCGAGTGTTGGCCTGGTCTTGATCTGCCTCCATGGGTTCATCTGTCGAGCTACTTCCTCGCCGATTCTGGTCCAGTCCGCGCGTTCATATGCCTTCCTTGCTTTGGTGTTCGGCCTGCTCCGGGGTTGGAGGTTCCATTCTGAATACGTAGCACGGTGGTCGGATCCATAGTTTTCGTGATACAGATGGCATTGGACGAGCAAGTCCGGGCTATCTGTCGCCGTCTGGTCAATGGTCGAGTTTTGTCCGGGGTTGTTGAACGCCCAGTAGGTCGCCGTCCCTCGAGGGAGACAACTGTAGAGGTTGTGGGCTTGGAAAAAATCGATCAGGTCGCTGGCGTCTTCAATGAATCTAGGAGCGATATAGTTGTTGCCCCACATTGGATGGTGTCGGTTGAAATCGCCGGAAACAATGATGCTAGTCTTACGCTGCTCATTTTGTGTGGCCGTTGTGATCGAGTGTTGTATCGACGACAAGCCTGGTAATGCTCACGAGTCGTTGCCCGTGAAAAGTGGTACTGGAGGTATGTAGACGGAAAACACCAGCGTTTGGGACTCGGCTGTCCAGATCTTGATGGCCGTGACGTCTGGGTGGTCGCACCCCAGTTGACGGTGCGAAGAAGTAGAGATCCTTCGATTGACGTAGAGCAAGCTGCGAACTGGAGCGGCGTCGGGCTGAATCGTGGGTCGGTATAACCGCCAGGCGCTGTGGTTGACATGTGTGCGGTAGGTGGTAATGGACGGCTCCTGGATCAGCAGAACGTCCAGCTCTAGGCTCTGAGGGTCATTGATCAGCGCCTCCATTCTCGGTCCCGATTTCATCATGTTCAATTGTAGGATGCGGAGATTCTTCTCTAGCATCTGGTAGGGTTGGAGGTCGATGGTGTTGGGCACTGTCGATCGCCCGTGGGGTGTTCACCGCTGCAATCCAGGCACCGCGCTCTCACTCCAGGCGGGCATCGCTCCCGCTCGTGTTGCCCTGCACAGTGTCCGCATCGTGGTGTTTCCTTGCATGACCACGCTAGGTGACCGAACCGTTGGCACCGGAAGCACCTCTTCTTCTTGATTTCGCGTCGTTCTACATTGGTGATGAGTTGCCCGCTGACAAGGAACCCTTTCCGAAGCATGTAATCCACCCCCTCTGGGGAATCGAACCAGATTCCCAGTGAAGCGAACTTCCCCAGGGCCTTATCCTTCGCTTTCATCCAGGCTAGTTCTTCGATGTGTAGGTCGTGCACCGCTAGGTCGTTGTCTGCGGTGATTTTCTCCACCGCCCGGGCAGCCCCTGTCTCAATATTAAATTCCTCGGTGGGAGTACGGTGTATCACGACCCCGAATCGTGGCTTCACCAGCTTCGTGTTGTTGCCCAGCTTGTGTAGCCACTCTGTGTTGGCACGGGCTGTCTCGGCTGACGCTGTGTTCTTGAACCGAATGATGTAGCCGGTTTTGGTAGTGCCAATTCCTGCTAACTGGGTGTCCTGGGTCGCGGTGTCGCTCTGCAACGCGGTACGAATATGATTGTTGGCAACATCGATGGGGAGATATCGTCCGAACGCGCTTTCCTCGCTATTATCGTTGTCTCGTGGGTCCACAAAGGTTCTCTGGGTGCTGATCCTGACGCAATCTTGGTTTCTCTCGGGTCGTTGAGAGTTCACCGAGGAGGTGCTATTGCTGCCCTCCGCCGCGACGGTGGCCCAGGTCTTGGTTGCTGTCGCCGGGGGGTTGGTCTCGATTTGTGTCCGCAGCGCCTTCACCTCATCGCGTAGCCTCTCGTTCTGCTCCTGGAGAACATGCTGGTTGTGCTTGATCTCCTGGAGTTCCTGTTGGGTTGCTGCGATGGTCGCAGTTTGGTGGTGGATGACATCCTTCAGTGTGCCGATCAATTTCCACACCTCCTTGGTGGTGATTCGACCGGCTGGATCCGAAGGCCCGAAGGCATCTCCACTCCTGGTTCGCTTCCGGTTCTCGACAGTAGTTCTGGTTGCGAGGTCTTCCCCAGTGAAGCCGTTGGTGGTTTCTTGAGTGTTTGTGGGGGCTCTCGGGCCTTCCCGTGTGTGGGTCCGCCATCGGTCAGGGGTTGGTTCCCACTCGGTACACAACGTCGCAGTTTTTTCCAATGATCACAGTCCGATATTATACCGGATGGTATACAGTCCCAGTCGATCTCTTCCGAATCGTATGAATACAGGATCGAGTTGTACAGGATCGATTGCTTTACAATGATGTGGATGTACAGTCCTCTTGTATACAGTCTACTGTCGAGGGGGTACAGTGGTATTCGAAATCAGTTTTACCTGCAAACTCTCTCTCCCTTTATTTCTTCGGCCCCACCTTGAATGCGCTAATCCGGATTAGGGGATCCTCCCGCTAGCCAGATGTATCTACATAGAGTCGGCGTTGAATACAACTTTAGTACCGTAATTTTAGATTGCATGGCACTAACCTTGCTTTGGTTCGTGTATTTATAAGTTGCATCAACGCTATGGAATGGGTTATCTGAGAATTCGTCAATGTAATCTTGGCGGGGCAATTGAAAGTGGTAAAAAAGAAAGTCTATAAAGCCTTACTCGGTATAATAAGATAGTGATTGTAGCATCAAGAGTGAAGTAATACTAAGACCAGTGCAACACGTGCGCTGTTGTGTAATACGAAACTTTGATACGCTTCCACCTGCGTGTCCCTCTATACCCTTACTTCCTAGGACTCAAGAGTTGCTACCATCATATGCCCAATATAGCATCGAGACTGTCCACCCTAAGCTACAGAGTCTCAACTGCTTCGCCCACCTTTTGTATACGTTTTTATCGAACGACTCTCTTTGAACACATTAATAAAAATTTGTGAAGCTATTAGTAGGTATTTAAGTCGGGTCGCAGATGTAAAAAGGTTTTATTTCCGCTTCGGCCAAATACAGCTTAGTGCAGCTTCAAATACGGGCCTCCGAAAGCTGATCACAGATAAAGAAAGCCCCAAATTCATCGATTTTGATGAATACTTAGTCAGAATCCCACGGACACCGCCGACAAGCCTCACATTGTACACTCACGCAACTCGATCTGTAGACCAGAGAAGTGGTTGACCCTATTCTGAAACAACAAGCAGTCCTCACAAACCTCATGCGTAGGTGCGCTTATCAGTATAGTTGCCCGTTGCAAAGTTCTTTCTGGCTCCTTTGCTGACATGCGGTTAAGGCGCTCGTGAAGCCTTTTTTGACGTTCAATCAGCCGTATCTGACGCTCTCGAGCCCTCATTTGCCTTACTTCGGGACGAAGTTCAAGGACAGCAATTTCCTCACCAAGGGATGCAACGTTTGTTTTCAAGCCCTTCACCACTTCTTCATCATATTCATCCCCGAGTAATTTGTCATCTTTGTTCCATAACTCAAATACCACTTTTTTCCTATCTTTTTGAAGGCGATGCATTTGACGGATGCTAGAAAACCGGGAGGCCATTTCCGAGATCTCCGATCCTTGATTCTCAATTTCTTCGTCGAATTGGAGGTTTGGGGTCTTATCCTGTTGCAGAAAAACATGTCGGTCAAGGAAAAAGGCGATCAACTGCTTTTCGGCGTGGGATGCTTGGAACTGTCCTTGAATTCCTTGGTCTTTTGCAGCATGGGCAGACAATGTATGGCCAACAATTGTAGCTAATTTGAGGACCATTGCAGTCCAATCTCTGCCACTCACCCTGGTTGAAGGCCATTCAGAATGCCCCCAGCCACTCATCGCCGCTATAGAAGGAAAAGGCCGGCCCCTTTCAAGGACAGCAACTGTTTTCACAGAGCTAGATATGGGGTACCGTCGAATTTGACCATAATGAGTGACTGACTGACCATCAGGGGGTCTTCTGAACGAGTGATAGGTCGTTTCGGATTCTTGTAGCTCCAAATCGGCCCCTGTATGCACTTCTCTCCCGCGTAGAACCCTCGCAATCTCACGCCGATCAGAATCTCGGTTGAGAGTAGCCTCCTTGTAAATCGGGTCTTTGGATGGATCGCCCCAGATCCCACCTGCGACCGTGTGCCTCTCTTTGCGGTTTCGCTGAGTTGGATGGGTAAGATCGAGAGCTCGTTGAAGTTTCTTGTCATACAAATACCGATCTGCGCCCCGAGAAAGAAGTATCGTTGCACTTTCCAGTCTACCCCAAAGGGATGCCTCCATGAGTGCAGTCCTTCCGTTCTTGTTCACCGCGTTTATATCAGCGCCATAATCGAGGAGAAGAGAAACCATGATTGGGTTTTCCTCTCGAGAAGCCATGATGAGACAAGTATCTCCTCGGTGATCTTTCCCGTGAAGAAATATCGATTTTTCTTCTGTTTGTTCTAGGTAGTTTCTCACACTGGATACTTTGCCACTGACACAGTCGGATATAGCGAAGAGGATGCGCCGCTCATTAAAAGGCTCTTCGCCATCAAGTTGGAAAGTGATTTGTTCCGTAGAATCAGCGAAGGTGACCTCAATTTGGTGGGGTCCATTTGGTGTTTCAGATAAATTCATGTTGGAAATTCCACCCGACAAGAATGTCTCATCTTCAGACCCATTCTCAGCCTCACTCTCCAAATCTTCAAGGGTGTTGATGTTGATAAAACGTGCCTTAGTCTTATTGATCTCGTAGGCATTAGGGAATTTAAACCGATATGACGGCCGAGGCATGCCACAGTGCGGCACGCGAAGCGCACTTTCGTAGGAAACGAACCCATGACGATGAAGCTCTTCGCAGTAAGGACACTTGATATGAAGGTCGGTATCTGTCCACCAAATAACGTCGACCGAAGGGTGAATTTGAGTGACGGACATTCCTATTTCTTGATAGTGTTGAAGATTTAAGATGTTGTGAAGAAGCAGAAAGAAAGAAGGGAATCTGAACACTTATGGAAGTGACGGATTTCCCCGCATTAGCCTGGTTTGGGCAGGCTGTCACGTTGCCTGAGGCTCCATTTGCTTCATCCATGGAAGCTGGTAAAAGGTCAACATCGGATGATGGCAGAAGCCTAGACCAGCCTCGAAGAGCATGTGACACTGTCTTTTCGCCACCAACAGATGATATTACCGTAATTTACACCCACATATATCGACGGATACAAGGCTGACGGGAAGATCCCCTAATCAGGACTAGTGCATTTAGGGTGGGGCCGAAGAAATAGAGAGAGAGAGTTTGCAGGTAAAACTGATTTCGAATATCACTGTATGAGATCTGAAATTCGAGAGTGAACTACCTACCGGCGGTACACGAGACCCAATCGACTGTAGAGTGAGTTATCGACTGTAGAGTGAGTTACTGTGACCAATGGCGGGACGGGCCGCGATGCGAACCCCTGAACCGCCCGACCGTGACGAACGCGAAGATTCGCTACCGCGACTGGCGAGACCGAAACGCACCACTCGGCCACCGAACAACTACGCTCGTGAGCAGGAAATTGATACTGATCGACGGAAGACGCGTTCCTAGTAAAAGGAGAGAATTGAGCTAGGAGACCGGCGTGACGAGGCAACTTCGGACGACGCCGCGACCGAGCGCGAAGAGCTCGACGTCGGCGGTTTGGTGAGAGAGATCGCCAAACTCAGGCGAGAGATCAGACTCCGTGACGAAATATATAAGGAAGAAATTCAGAGAACCAGAGAACAGTTCGGTGCCGCCCTCGCGGAGGTCCGACACGAGCTACAGTCCCTGACGAATAGAAATACGACACCGCAATGCCACTCTGAGACGTGCTCTTAGAACAACCACGATGTGATCCTGCGCGAAATTCAGTCCTTACGCGAGGAAATCAGTGTTCCCGCTGTTGTAGGCTCTCCTTCCTACGCAGATGTTGCGCGCACTCCGCCGTCTAGTTACCCAAGCAATATACGGACCCTTTTAACGCTGAACACGACACCCACCACCTTTACGGACACGCTCTTTTGCACGGTAGATACCTCGAAGATGGCAGATAAAGGGATAGGATTGACCTCCGTAGGCTCGGTCAGAGCAGCGGTTGAGGCAGAGATGTAGTTAATAGAGGGCCACGCGCACTGGCGCTGTCGCGCTGTTACCGTTGACCCGAAAAATGCCAACCGGATCAGGATCGCCTGCCGGGATGAGGATGAACAGCAGCTGGTCAAAAAGGTTGCAGAACAGAAAATCGGGGCGGGAGCTCGGGTCCTCCGTGACGAGCTCTACCCGATCAAAGTCGACAGCGTCAACAAGACCTCCGTGCTAGACGAGAGCGGTAAGGTCCGAACCGAGGCTGCAGCAGCGTTTAGTGAGGAGAATGAGACTAACGTAGCCAAGATTTCATGGCTGAGCGGAAAAGAGAGCGAGAAGGCCTATGGTTCAATGGTAGTTTACCTGACCAAACGCATCGACGCGCGAAGGCTCTTGGCCGATGGATTTTTCCACGCGGGGGGAGAATCTGGTGTGACTAGTATCTTCGAACACCGACCGCGACCGACACAATGTTATAACTGCCAAGAGATAGGCCATAAGGCATTCCAGTGTAAGAACACCCAGAAATGCGCGAAATGCGCTACAGAGGGCCATCGCCACAGCGACTGTATCCAACCGGTTCCAAAGTGTGTACCGTGCGGAGGGCCCCACGAGTCGTACAGCAAGAACTGCCGGAAGCTCTATCCATCACATCATGAATAATTCTCTTCGAATAATTCAGCTGAACGTGAGGAAGCAGGGTGCAGTGCACGAGAGTTTAATGAATGACGAAGACACTCAAAACGCGGTGGCGCTAGCGATCCAGGAACCCCAAGCGAGGAGGATTCAAGGCCGGCTCTTGACCACTCCAATGGGGCATCATAAGTGGACAAAGATGGTGCCCTCCACCTGGAGGGAGGGGAGATGGGCGATTCGGAGCATGCTCTAGGTCAACAAAGAAGTCGAAGCGGAGCAAGTCCCTGTGCAGTCTCTAGACATCACAGCAGCGATGGTCAGGCTCCCCGAGCGACTGATCTTTATGGCATCGGTTTACGTTGAAGGAGGCAATATCTCAGCCTTGGACGATGCGTGCAATCATTTACACGATGCGATCACAAAAGTACGACGAGAGACAGGCGCCGTGGTGGAGATTCTAATGGTGGGGGACTTTAACCGACACGATCAACTCTGGGGTGGAGACGAGGTGTCGCTGGGAAGATAAGGAGAAGCGGATCCGATCATTGGCCTCATGAATGAGTTTGCGCTCAGTAGCTTGCTTAAACGCGGCACCAAGACATGGCACGGCGGCGGACAAAGTGGAGACTGCGAGTCTACCATCGATCTCGTCCTAGCTTCAGAAAATCTAACGGACTCTATGACAAAATGTGCTTTACTCGAGATAGACCACGGCTCTGATCACTGCGCCATTGAGTCCGTGTTCGACGCCCAGTGGTCGGGCCCAAAGTACCAAGAGCGACTTTTACTGAAGAATGCACCATGGAAGGAGATTAACGCCAGGATTCAGAACGCTCTAGCCATCCTTCCGTCGGAGGGCACGGTACAGCAGAAAACGGATCGACTTATGTTGGCAGTGTCCGAAGCGGTGCACGCTTTAACCCCGAGGGCGAAACCATCACCACATGCGAAGCGATGGTGGACAGCTGACCTCACTCAACTCCGTCATATATATACGCACTGGAGAAACCGTGCTCGCTCCGAGCGACGGGCGGGGCGAAAAGTCCCCCAGCTCGAAACGATGGCCCAGGATGCGGCCAAACAATACCACGATACCATTCACAAACAAAAGAAGAAGCACTGGAACGAGTTTCTCGCAGACAACGACAACATCTAGAAAGCCGCCAAGTACCTCAAGTCGGGAGACAATGCCGCGTTCGGGAAGATTCCGCAGCTCCTCAGAGCCGATGGAACCACTACGAACGATCACAAGGAGCAAGCGGAGGAATTGATATCCAAGTTTTTCCCGCCTTTGCCAGAGAACATCGACGAGGAAGGAGTGAGACCATAAAGAGCGCCTGTAGACATGCCAGCCGTCACTATGGAGGAGATAGAGCGGCAACTGTCAGCGGCCAAGTCGTGGAAGGCACCTGGTGAAGACGGCCTACCGGCGATCGTTTGGAAGATGACGTGGCCTACAGTCAAGCACAGGGTCCTCGACCTCTTTCAAGCCTCGCTGCAAGAGGGCATACTGCCAAGACAGTGGAGACAGGCCAAGATCATACCGCTCAAGAAGCCGAATAAAGATGACTATACCATTGCAAAGGCATGGAGACCTATCTCACTCCTTGCGACACTCGGAAAGATACTCGAATCGGTGATCGCAGAGAGGATCTCGCACGCGGTGGAGACGCATGGACTGCTCCCGACGAGCCACTTTGGGGCTCGAAAGCAGCGGTCCGCAGAGCAAGCACTGGTATTCCTGCAGGAGCAGATCTATGCGGCGTGGCGTGGCCGACGAGTGCTGAGCTTGATCAGCTTCGATGTCAAGGGAGCCTACAACGGAGTATGCAAAGAACGACTGATCCAGAGGATGAAAGCCCGAGGTATACCGGAGGTCTTGCTTCGTTGGGTTGAGGCCTTCTGCTCGGAACGAACGGCAAACATCCTGATTAACGGGCAGTTATCTGAGACTCAAAGCTTGCCACAAGCTGGGCTGCCGCAGGGCTCGCCCCTGTCTCCGATTCTATTTCTGTTTTTCAATGCAGACCTCGTGCAAAGACAGATCGACAGCCAGGGAGGAGCAGTCGCTTTCGTAGATGATTTTACCGCGTGGGTGACCGGTCCGACCACGCAGAGTAACCGGGAAGGAATTAAAGCCATCATCAACGAGGCGCTCAACTGGGAAAAGAGAAGCGGAGCGACATTTGAGGCTGACAAGACGGCTATCATACACTTTGCTCCCAAGATGCGTAAATTGGACCATGAGCCATTCACCATTAAGGGGCAGACGGTGGTACCCAAAGACCACGTTAAGATCCTGGGCGTCTTAATGGACACGAGACTCAAGTACAAGGAGCATATCGCGAGAGCAGCGTCTAAGGGTCTCGAAGCAGCGATGGAGCTTCGGCGACTCCGAGGCCTCTCCCCAGCAACCGCGCGACAGCTATTCGCATCGACAGTAGCACCAGTAGTGGACTACGCCTCTAATGTCTGGATGCACGCGTGCAAGGATAAAGCCATGGGGCCGATCAACCGAGTCCAAAGAGTAGGCGCGCAAGCCATTGTGGGGACATTTCTCACGGTCGCGACTAGTGTCGCAGAGGCGGAGGCTCACATGGCTACTGCACAACGTCGATTTTGGAAACGAGCCGTGAAAATGTGGACAGACATCCACACCTTGCCGGTAACCAATCCTCTTCGCCGGTGTACAGATCAGATCAGAAAGTTCAGAAGATACCACCGCTCACCACTGTATCACGTAGCCGATACGCTCAAGCACATCGATATGGAGACATTAGAAACGATCAACCCCTTCACGCTATCCCCGTGGGCGGAACGCGTACAAACCGACATTGATGAGCAGCATGAGTCCCTGGCCGAAGCGGGCGGGTGTATGCAGGTCGCGGTTAGCAGCTCTGCACGAAACGAGCTGGTGGGTTTTGGAGTGGCCATCGAGAAGCGACCACCTCGGAATCGGAAGCTTAAACACAAAGCGCTATCCATCACCCTGGCTGCAAGGGCAGAGCAGAATCCATTCTCTGCGGAACTGGCAGCCATGGCACATGTATTGAGCACGGCGACAGGACTGAAAGACTATACGATCACGCTGCTCACAAGCAACAAAGCGGCGGTTCTCACACTCAGGAACCCTCGACAACAATCTGGCCAGGAGTTCGTTTGTCGGATATACAAGTTGATTAAAAGGTTGCAGAGAAACGGAAACCATGTTCAAGTCCGCTGGGTTTCTGCCAGCGAAGACAACAAGCTGCTAGGTCTGGCTAAAGAACAGGCTAGAGCCGCGACACAAGAAGATGCCCTCTTGCAAGAACGCGCCCCGAGGATAAAATCAACCACGCTGAATCTC
>JAMAFK010000133.1:0-13935 GCA_023627375.1 Penicillium paneum
GATGCCATAATCAAGGCCATTTCATGTCACGCCCAAGAATTCCTGAACAATGATGAGAGTATCGCAATTCTGACGGATTTGCCGGCAATTGCTATTGCGGTTCTTAAAAAAAAAGCTGATGAGAATGTTCTTCTTGATCTTCAACTGCAGAGGATGCGAGTGCGAGGGAGGTATTGATACTGATACAGTGTTACATTTGTTTGTTTCCATACAAAGTTCTCCAGGGGCAGGCGAGCAGCGCGTGGCTCTGGGGCCGAAAGTACGTGTGCGGAAGAGCCATGCCGACCGAGGAGGCCACTTTCGGCCCCCTTTGACGCCAGAAATGGCCGCCTCCGCACGAATGTTTTTTTATTCAGGAGAACAAGGATAAGCTACTTTTCCGCGCGATGATTCTCTTATTTGTGTTATCGGTGGATAATTCTTGCGTAAAAATGAGATATAGGACGATCAAGAATGTATATTTCTTCACCCTTCTCTTGCCATGCCTGGCAGCCCTGCTAGATTGGGTTTGGAAGGGTAGTTCCAGTCATCGAGTAGGCTAACCAGTCGTTCCTGAGATGATCCTAGTGCCTGTTCGAAAAAGCGCAGTCGAGCTAGCTGCTTCTCGTGGTGCAGCTGAAGACCGTCCCTTTCTTTTCTCAGGCGCATACCAGCCTCCTTCAATATCTGATTGCTCTGCTGTAGCTTCTGGCCGTCGATATGTTTGGATACGCACGACTCCCACAGGCATCGATAGAGTCCGATCAGTCGAGCCGCGGGACAGTCGAGATTGTCGCGTTCGAGGTTTGCTAGTACCTCGATAATAGGTTGAAAGGGCTCGATCGCCAAAGTATGTTTTATTCCTTCATCGTCTTGCAAAAGGGAGGGCTGCGATAGTCAGCAAAAGCAGATGAAGTCGAATGGTTTTACTTACCGATAGAAGGACATAGTCAGAAGGTTCCAGTGATTTTCCCTTGTCACTAAGGACTAGCAATTCACTGGGCTGCTGTCCTCTTTCTTTTTCCTGGCCTGGCGAGCTCTTTGGGGAATCCATTTATCTGCAGAAGAAATTCAAGGAGTTGGCAATACCATCTCAATCGATTCTTGGTGCCTCTTATAGACAACGCAGACGCAGATGGCTATAGACTGTGTTTGACGATCCCCGTATCAGTCAATCAATACAGTCAGCTTCTGTGTAGAATTTGCTCTTATTTTCAGCAGGCGCTTGGTAGTAAGTCTGAGAGAAGGGATGCCAACGAGTCGGTCGAGAAAACTAATAAAGCCTGACAATGTTGAGGGCCAGATATAGACGGCCATTGATATGAAGGTTATCTCAACTCGATACCTCTTTCACTTTCATTGGAAGCCTCAGAGACTCGGCAAACGGCATTGTAGAACTTAAAAAAAATAGAGGAGGAAAAAAATGGAATATATCTTTGCAGTTGGTGACAACTTCAAAAATAGAGTGTTGACGACGTTTGGCCAAGCTTCAACGGGTTGACGGGTCGAGCACCCGTATATCCTACCGTGACCTCACTTTCTACAGTCTAGACAGACAGAGCCATACAGTGCAAAACAACCAATACAACACTAGAGCGAGGCCGGGAAAATCAGGCCATGGTATCTAGGGATAGAATTGTAGGCGCTTTTCGGTGATTCAACGTTGAGTCACTCACAGATGAGGTAATCAGAACAAGAAATAGCTACGGTTATCATTGACGGCGCAGTCTCAGTTCAGGGTTACGAAAGATTCAACAACAAGCCAACGTTTCTTGACCGGCTCAGCATCCCTTTCCTTGTTTCATTGCCAACACCTCTTTTACTCGTCTCTCTCGCTAAGCACGTAAAAACTTCAAAGATATTGCTGCAAATAGTTGCTGCCAAGTGAACACGGCGTCACGGCGTCTTAACAGGCCTCAATTAAGAACTCTGTCTTTTACTAATCCCTACGAAGTTGGTAAGTGATAGAAGCTGAGAAACCTGTAAATACGTCCTCTACCCCTGCAATTTGCTCTACGATTTATCTACTTGTTTCTATAAAGTTGAGAGGCTTATGCCTGACGCACTCGATAAGTTCTCCCGTCGGACCGGATTAGGAAGGCACTGACCCATCTGACGGCTCCACCAGACGCCAGACCGTAACAGCCTTGGTTTTCCAAATTAACAATCCTTAGTCTCCTGTCCGCATGCGTCTAAAGCAAGCCGTTAGTTGAGTTTAGATCTGAGTTTTGAATGGCCAGCATCATTGATACTTGGGTCCCTGTTACGGGTGAAAGGCTTTTCTTGCTGCCAAGGCTCAGTAGAAAGGGTATCTATCCAGCGTCCGCCTTAACATAGACATGTCTGAGGGATAAGGACCTCCAGTACTAACACTCAAGCGGCAGGCTTAGCAGGTACTTGAAAGTATCTTGNCATCGCGACGTGGCCTCCTGTGTTACATAAAGAATGATCGTTAGACCACCTTCCATGTTTTGACGCGCGATTGGATATATGTATGAGGTCAGTACGGAATTTGAATTAAAGCCTAGTTTTAGACCGAGATGGAATAATATCAAAAGGTAAGTAGGAGGTTAGCGACATAGTACTTTAGGAAGTAAATGCCACCTGACAATTGCGGTGGACGAAGTTGACTACCACATCTTGACAGAGTGAAATTTTTCGAATGAACTAAATAAACATAGCAGTTATGGGTGAAAACATAAGGAATCAAAGCCATAATGCATGTCATAATTGTTAATTCAAACTACAGTACGGGTCTCGGTATTTATCGTCTGAAAAATCCTTTTATCAAGCCCCCAGCTCGAAGCTCTTACCGCCTACTTCGCTGGTAGCCCACGTTCACAGTCTATAGATATTATACATCACAATACCGGTGATGATTTGAATCTAGATGAAGTTAGTATCAAATTGTAAATAATATCATTAGATATTACATTCACTGCTGCCTTTGACGCCCGATTACTAATGAATTCAGATCCTGTTGCGTGCTCTCATTAATCCAAGACCTCACTCGCTACCCCATGGATGCCATTGGCTGATGATTGGATATCGCGGGTGCCAAGTGCGATATCAATTCCGTCCGTTCGCAATGAGTTCAATATCTGTCTTGCTCCAGAAATGCCCGCTCTCGCCTCGGTTAACTCATCATGCAGTCTCTTATTGTGCGTCTGAAAAATTTGCATATCGTGGCGGAGTCCATTGGCCTCAGCCCGGACCGTGTGACTTTCGCGAAGACAATCATTGAGTTGGGCACGAGTGCGTTCCAAGTCGGTCTTCATACTGCTATTAGCAGCCTTAAGCTTGGAGATCTCTGCCGTGAAAGAACCATCCATTCGGTCACCAAAACTCTCCGCCTCCAAGCTTTGTCAGCCATGCTATACCGATTAGGGTGTCTAGCATTGCTCACCTCGTTTGTAATACAGTTCGCGTTTGACTGCGAGGTTCGCAATGTTTGTGGGGAAACAGCTTCGATTGAATGACCGATCTCATTGCAAATTGACTGGTAAAGATGTATATTGCCGCTACTCAAGTTAAATTTGAGCAAATCAGCACTTGCGCCCGTGACGGACCACACGTATCCATCTCCAGGTCGTGGTTGAAGACGGACGTTTTCAGGAGCGACTTTGATGTGAAGTCGGTCATCTATGAATATTAGCCGATATTATTGTCAGAAGAGGACCACAAATACATATATTGGCCGCTAGGGCTTCTCGACATTGTCGATTCAGTCTGAAGCGCTTTTCGTTGCTAAGTTTAGGCATCGTAGGGTACCTTCACACCCAAAAATCCAAGGGAATGGTGACGAGGGTATTTAATGATTTGAAATTGACCCTTCCGCCAAAACACCGGCTCAATGTAAGATCGATGATTCGTTCTTTCCTAGGTCGAAAGGGGTATCCGTGGGTGGGGCCCAACCAGTATCCATAAATGAACTTTCAGCTGAAACTTGAATCAGTTGAGATTTGGTTGAAAGTCAAGTATAAGTTTTCTTGAGACCTCATCAACTAAGCTGCACTACTGAAGAAAACACAGGAAGAAGTAATCTCAATTTCTGCCAAAATACACCCTCAAGCATGAGGATTTGGTCGCAAACGGTCGAAAACTGATGCCACTGAGCAGACTGTCGGGCGCACTAACAACATTCCTAAAGATCCAGCAAACATTTGGAATATATAATGAGCAGGGTTGGGTCGACTCCGTGTCATTTGTGCCACCTATCTCTTCAAACTGCAATGACTCTCACAGCTCGCCGGCCCCGCCGCCAAAGACTAGCCAGCGACTACGACCTAACGCCGTTACTGCGTGACTGCCCAAAGCTTCTGCCATCAAAGATGATCACTTGCCATGCCGGTCGTAACATTCGCACTGACTCGTCGAATCTACCTTCTTCGCAGCGAGCCAAGAAGATCTTTAAAATGAGGATTCATCATCGATTTCATGGATCTCACGTTACGTTCCCAGAAGGACAGCTGGACAGACCCCCAAGGAAGGGTACCAAAGAGAGCCGGAAGCCAGCGGTTTCGGGGCGAGAGGCAATTCGACAGGATTGGATGAGGCGACTTCGTCCCAAGCCCCATAGACGTTGTTAGGTCGGACAAGAATAGGGTATACATGAAGCCCTAGAGGGTGGCATCACAAATGTTGTTCGTTCATATGTCGTTAAATGGATAAAATTGACTTGCAAGACAATGAGAATGATTATGCGGTGCGTGATGAGACAGCTCGTCAACATGGGCTCTATGTAGGGAATTGCTCAGCTAGGATCCTATCGATAGGTAACTATACGCAAAATTGCCAGTATACAAGTAAACATGATTTCATGATTGCTGTGTATGAATTACATATCCAAGTCTTTACTGTAGGAGAAGAAGAAATATTGGAATCGGCACACATAGAACCGGCCAAAAAACGCACTGGGATTTGATCCTGTCTGTTTGCATGATATGTATACCATTATCCGTGGCTTTCTCAAAACATACCTGAGTTCGATAGATGTTTTACGCATGGGTCTCTCAAAATAAATAGTGCCTAAAGCGTGTATCACCCAATTCTTCTGAGAAGAGATCTGCTACTCTACATGCACTGAAATAAGGAAAACGCAGTTTACAGTATAGCCAGAGTTTATGGGACGTCATGTTCTATTTTTCTTTCAGCTATTCAAAAATTCAAACTGATTCGTCGCGTGATTCTTGTGAGCACTATATCTTTTAGAAACAGCACGAATAGCAATCTGCTGATTTGAATGACCTTGTCTGGGTCACTCCTCCTATGACATCCACAAATCATAGCTACTTGGAGATAACCAAGGATCTATTTGGCTCATGGGATTGACTGCAAGAACGACGTCCAGATGGCGATGATGACCATTTCGATCTGTTGAGTGTCGTATAACGGTATAACGTGGGGATCTGCAATTGCCTCCAATGTAATTACCCGCGATCTGTCCAACGTACCTATGACGGCAATCACAAGTAAAAGAAAATTGCAGAGAGATGACACGAGATATACCGCAGCTTCGCTCGACCGGTTGACTGTTGAAACAACTACTAAAACCATGCAACTACACGAAGCGTAGTCCGCGAGGAGAATTCAGAGGCCACCTAGTGAGCAGAGCTTAGAAGGAAGGTTCCAACGAGGGAGAAAGCTATTTTCCCCAAGGTTGAAGCCACAGAGAAGGAAAGGCATATAAAACGTAGTAATTGAGGCGTGTGCAGGAGTTCGCGTTGCTGGAAAATTATCCAAATGTACTCTAGCAGTGTTATGTTGGAACGAAAACATTGTATGTGGCCGAGTTCGGCGTACTGTGACCTGACCGCTTGTAGTGGTGAGAATATTGGCGGAATCCAAAAGAATACATGACTCTATGCTAGAAATCTATTACTCTAGAACAATCTAGCAAGAATAGCAAAGGAACAACAAGACAAGGTACACAGCACTCAATCGACTTTATACCACCGCCGGTGTAGTTAGAATCGATACAAAAGACAGAATAAAGGGTAAATAACGACTGAATAATAGATAAGAATGGAATCCAAAAAAGCACCTGGATCACCGTGATGCAGACATTCCTTGATAGTAAATAAGACACGCAATCGAATGTTAACGGCTCATCTAGACAGTACGCCGGGAATAACTCGAACGATGGACAACAGGGCGTGGGTTTTCATGCGTGCGAGCCATTGTAGTCCACTATTGCCCATACTTCCATACACTTCTCGATATCAAGACATATAAGGAATTGCTACCTGCAACACCGCTTTGGAATACTCTACGACGCTGTATGTCAAGACCACGTACATGCCGTGGAGACTGGGCTGCCAGAACTGGACCATTCCAATTCTCTCAAGAGGGCGCACAGCGTACAGAGCATAACCGCAGAGGTTGAGAAGTACCAGTTTCCCGAATGCAGTGGCCAGTGGAGAGGGAGCGCGGAGCGGCTCGGCTAATGCGTGGATGGACGGTATCAAGGCCAACAGGCCCACTGAGGCAAATTGAAGAGACAATCGGGCGGAAACTGCCCCCGTATCCATGTCTTTGTGATAACCGTCCGAGAGGCTTCCAACAGCGATCAGGGTGAAAGCCGATGTGTATCCAAGCTGTATCAGTGGTTGGGCTGGGAAGAGAAAAGCGATCGTGGGAAGAGCTGCTGTCCAGACCAGGAATAAACCACTAAACCACACGGAATCTTGCTCTTTCGTCACTTTCTCCTTCTGGAATATACTGAAGCCATTCTGAAAGACAATACCCAGATACCATATGGCGCTTCCTCCACCAAACGCTATCACTGCCAGAGCATATGGGATTGACTGTTGAGATGGGGGGAAATGGAAAATCAAGAATAACAGTAAATAGAGAACAAAGTAGGAGAACCCAAGCATGCCTATAATGACATCGATGGCATAGTTGCTTAGGTTTCGGTAATCGAGAGTGTCCATTTTGCGAAGTCAAAGTACCGGCTCTCTCGAGCAGCAATCCCTCGGGGAGCATTTGTAGGCAAGAGTGGGTCTCAGAGTGTCCTCATTGACTATGAGATGAGATGTTTACAGGGGTATATAGATGGTGGAAATGACGCTTTGCGCGTTGTTGAGTGACAGGACGGTGAAGTGAGGAACCATCGTCTCTCTCTGTAATAACCACCTATCTCCACAGCCGGAACCTCAGAAATGAGCACGTTTATGTTGAGTTACCAAAGATTCTTTTTCGCCCCACCGATATTCAACCCTGATCGACCGACTCTCTGACTATGTAATTGATATCTCTCATTATGTAAATACAGAACCCGAGAGTCGATTGTGATTCTTTCTCTCTTCCATGAGAGCACCATGGAAGATATTGTACAGATTGTACGTCAGATCGGCCAACAACAAGCTCATAATGCATATTACCGCGATTGCTATTCCCTTTTCAAGCTACTCCAAGAGCTCACAGAACATATGTTCACCGAACTACAAAGGCTTTACAAATCTGGCACCGAGCGCTCGACCGATTCTGTCCATCAACTTCTCCGAAATTTTCAAAACACCATCTGTAACCTGGTTGAAAGAGCATGCGAAGCCCAAGCGGAATGCGAAGAGCTCTGCCCAGTGAATGAATCACATTCAGCACGCGTTGTCTTCGAGCCTATCAGGAGAATGTCCACCGACCCACAAGCCTCATCGCAGTGCAGAAGATGATGGTCGAACTGCTAGCCTGGCATCGTAGCCTGGGAGGATGGACGAGCACGACTGGTCACTCTACTCTAGTGAAATTTTCAAAGGCGGAATTTCCTAATTCTACATATCCGCGTGAAAACTATGATATACTTGGTGTACCACCGTAGCTCTCTCCGCAAGCTCATATATCATGTAGGAGCCCACCAACACAAGCTCTCACGGATGAGACACAGCTACGAAAAGTTCCGATTCACACAGGATGTGCACCGTAGAGGCGAGCAATATTTAGCTCCATCATCTGCTATCGGCCGTATCTAGAATCTCCCACCCTCCCAGCCGAATGACGATCTACGGGTTGGCAATACAATAGCAGAAAAGATGGACCAATCATACGGTTGAGCCACCAATAGAAAAGAATACTACTAACCATGTTGTGGTAAACATTTTACCTACAAAGATAACTTTGACACCGTAATACTGTAGGGTGTTCTTGACCTCAGAAGCAAGAAGCCAAAGGAGTTATCTCAATCGGGGGGAGATTTTGCAATCAAGGGGACAACCGAGAACCATGTTGCATCGCAATTCGGGGAAGCGTTTATATAAAATTTCAAGATATGTTACTTATTCGACGAGGACAGTATTCTGGCAAATCAGATAACCAAGGCCAGCGCGATTTTCCGCCTCACCCTATGGGCAGTAATAGATAAATGTGGCCGATAAACAACTATAGAATGGGAATCCATAATACATAGGTGCTGTGAGGGCAGGCAGATAATTGACAGCATAAAGCGCCGGAATAGGAGGGCATGCAGTTACGAGTGATCAGGCCCACAATCATTCTCGGATAGGTTCAATGACCAAGCTGGTATAAATACTACTGCGCAGAGTGTCTCTCGACATGTAATTTGAATCTTATAGAACTTTCAAAATGGGCGAGCTTGCTTTCCCTCAAGCTCGTGCGTTGGTATTGTCCTTCCTTCAACATATCGAAAGCTATCGCTACCCAAGAAGGTTCTTAGAATGCTTAAAATAGCATAGGCCGCGTCGCAATGTAGAATCGTTGAAAACCAGTACCAGCCTTAACTCAATCATTGTGCTATTGCTTATTGCATGACCGATGAATTAATACTGCGACAGCCCTTCCGCCTAAAATAGCCAAATAGTACGAAACAAATAATGTCACGCGCATAAGAAAGGAAATTGGTCAATCAACAGAGTAGTAGACCCCGGAACATCCACCCTATTTCCATTGACTGCCCCCTGATTCCATTTCTGGAGATAATGCCGAGCCAACAAAGACCCAATCAAACATATTCGCCCCGGAGAGAGGTCATTTTGAGTCAGCTCCTGCATACACAAAATGGCATTTAACGAACCGCTTCGAGATGATATCCGTTTTTCGAGCTCTGTTTGTAAGAATGGCAGGTGCGCACGAAGACGCAAGATCCGGTTTGAATTTCGGTAAACAGCCCGGCTCAGTCGTTTCAATTCGGGCCATCCTCGTCTTTTCAGCTTTTCAATTCTGGTTAAGATTTGACCCGTACCCAATAGATTTACTAATAGTATCCGAGGTTTCTGGACAGGGTATGTAATCCTATAATCATCCCTCTTTCGCTGAGGCGCCAGGTTAGACTGCATTCGGGCCAATAGATTCCATAACACGCTCGTTGGATCCATATTGGGACCGTGAATCTTGGATATTGGCGCCTTCGACGTTCCCACTGGCTGCTTCACTTCATTTTCGACGGCAGTGATACGATGGGTTGGGGAGGTGCGCGAAAAGAGTAGAACCAACAGGATCATACAACCGATGCAGCATTCATCGGAGATTTGGTCTCGCCTATCTAGTGACGCCTTTGTTTCTAAAGCCTTGCCGGAATTTTGGCTAATCAAATGATGCCCAGAAGTCATGACCTGGCCGGCACGGATGCACCACTTGCGCTGTGGGTATGTTGAAGCTGAAGTCCAACGTGACGTATGGTAGATGTCCTGACCTTACTGCGCGGGACTAGCAATCTTAAATAGTTATTCAATGTGGTATCACTGGAACGATGCTTTGAATTTTCAGTGTATCATAATGCGGCCGCGGTCACCGTTATGAATTTTTGAGGCTCGGCCATTTGTATCGCTGTCGGCATCGACAGGATCAGGATTATGCTGGCAGGCAGCAGAATTGGAGACGGTGGAGCCTCGTTATGAGAATGGCAATGTTTGTACCACGCCAGCTCCAAATCAGACAACGTAGTGTGGCGTACATGCAGAATGACCGTCATGAGATTGAATTCACTGTGATCATTTTTACCTCCTGACCACCTCACCACCTTCACCACCTTCACNTGAGAGTGACTTCCATTTCATATATACTGGAATTTGAATTTTAACGTTAAAATGTATGTTCCACAGTCTGGTTACAGAAACAGTGGTCTCAAAATGAAGCATTGGCCTGATCTATCAAGACCAATTCAATGACTGTTGCGAGGTATTTACTAATGAGGTATTAAATCAAGTATCATTCGAAAAATGCGAGAATTCAGCCGTCCTAGGTATGGATTTCGCTCTTTTTGGGGGGAATCTACACTCGTTGCGAGGGAAGAAGAGAGGCCGAACCCACGGCATACCTACAGGAATAACGGAGGATAGAGCCGTGTATAATAAAGACCCCGATCAAAGCAACACTGCCTCCAAAACGCTGCTGAGTTTCAGTACTGTACCCTGCTTTGAAGACTTGCCGTAGATTACTACCGTAGCATGCTGTATCATGCCATCCATAGTCTGTGCTTATTGTAGCTGATTTTGGTCCAGAAACCTGTGAAATAGTGTGAGGGCTGGCCAACGTTGCTGTCAACGTCCTCGACAAGGCTTGGCTTTCATCACTAGGGGTCAGAGATAGGTGATACCCAGTCACCTCAGTAATACGACCAGCAGTGCCAGACCATTCGGTGCCAAAGCTGTCGTCGCTTCGAAAAACCCTGCTCTATCCGCTTTCTCTGATCTCGGAAGCTTCGGTATGTATTTGGCTAGTCGAATGATACAGGGACTCCCCGAGAGGTCCTTTTTAAAAAGCGATTCTTCCAATCTAGCCCTTTTCGAGGGTGCGACTGAATGTAAGCGGCGAGAAAGTGGCTCTTTTAGTCACAATCTGAAGCAGACCGGTTATCGAATCTATCTCGGTAATCGCTTTATTGTGCTTGAGTTCCGTCGTAGGCTCATGCCCAAGGGCCCTGACTGGAGAACTAGAGTACAATCCCAAATCACAATACGATGGTCGATGCAAGGCCGACAAAGGAATTTATTTCGAGACTGGTATGACGTCAAGTCTTGATCCCTCCTCATATGGCGCCTAGCTTGTCCGAGAACAAATAGCTTGAGTCTACATAGGCTTCTGTGAAGCCAACGTCGGCTATGTCCCAATAATTGTCAGTGATGGTATTCAAAGGCAGCAACTCGTTTCTAAAGGCCGGGAAATTTTGCGAAAAATCTAGAAAGAGGCATGTATAATTCACACGACTGCTGAGCGATACCTATGATTTTCCATGGCAAGTTGATTTACAGACTGAATATACATTAATCAAACACAGGAAGACCAGGGCGTGTCTCTCCCAAGGCTGCCAATAAGATAAGGTGGACCGTTCAAATTGACAATCGGGCCTTTGGGGAATCGCTGATATCATTTCAAACTTCCGAGGTTAGGGATTGTGGAAATATAAAAGGCAGATATAGTATTAATATAGTTATATATCTTACTCTAGTGAAGGAAAATCTCACCTTGCATGTCATTACGGAGCCGCATCTTTTGAATCACCTGCCCCCCGCAGTAGCAGGTGAAGATCATTGGAAGGTGATGCAAATGTGATCATCGTTGAGGAGATCACCTTCGATGGTTCGGCCATACCAGATATCCGACATAAATAAATGTGCCAAACGTCCATGGAAACTATTATTTTGATTGCAGCAAAATAAGGGACCAATGGTGCCTCCCCTAAGTCGTGTCAAGCGAGAGCAACTCCGTAAGCGTCGCAACAATCTACTACGACGTCATAATGAATTTTGGCTTCTTTATGGGATGAAAAGCTGGCTCATCATGGAACTCCCTGATGGCCAGATATTTACGTATCACTCTCATCCAGACACCCCTCCACCCTCCAGGGAAGATATGGTAAGATTATATTGATGAAGATTCAGTAATTCGCCGCTGACCGGTGACAAGAAAACACGGCCTAAGCCCACTATTGTTCGGACGCCATGCGATTATAATTCCACGACCTCTGCTCCGTCAGTTGACAGAGACCTCTCCGTCCGCTGTCCCCCAACCCGCCAAAACCAGAAATGGGAAGCTCTAGAGTATCACTTGGAGAATAATCGTCGCATGGTTTTGCAGCAATACAAATTCTCTGCCCTTGATTAGTTCACTTTAGGGCACAGTAGATTCCTGGCGCACTCTTGTATACAATAGTCTCAGTATCACCATTTTGCTCCCTTGATTGTTTTTCAAACTCTAATTTTAGTAACGCTAGGCCTAATATAGTTCTCAAAGACAGGAACTCAATGTCCTTCTTTAGTTGAATAGGGGAAATGACTCGGCAGTAAGGATAAAACGGAATAACCATCGCCCCGTGTCCGTTTCTAAATCCTACCTACGTGTAACGTGTGCCCGGCGATGTTGGTGGAGTCGACCGTGTTTCGCGTTTGGATCGACAGAAACTAGAACATGGCATAAGTACATAGACCAGTTCTACAGGGTTGCAATATTTACTCATCGGGTTACTAGACAGATCGTAGTCTCGTCTCACGCCGTGTGCGGGTAGTGGGACAGGTGTCTATGCAAATTGCAAAAGATTATCAGCGCAAGTCCCGGCGATATCGAGCTATATAAATAGCATTGCTTACTACCAGCTCTGGTGGGAACATGATTGCCTTTAAGGGTCTGGAAGCCTGGTATATATTTAGTATGTCTAGAACACAGACGACAAAAGGGTCATACCACTGGAATTGCAAGTAGTAGGCCGCTCAGAACCAAGATCGCCAGCGCGATCATACTATTTGTTCACGAAATATCAAGGTACTTTGAAGGAAAAAGGGTCGTTGTTATATGTCTGATGCTTCCATGTAATCTAACGAAGCAATCAAGGTGGTGTCTGCCATGTAAAAAAGCTACCATCGAAAGTTGATTAGCCCGTAGTAATAGGATGTTATCACATACTCGGAAAGATGAGGAATGTATGCTACCCACTCAAACGGTCACCTTACTCTCAGTCAACGAGTTACTCACATATATGCGATGAATTGTAGTTAGGGAGTTTTGCCAGCTCGCAGGCTGCATCGTTTCACAGATTTCGATCATTATCTGCAAATCACCGAAAGGCTATAATAGTCAGCTCCTATCACCTCCATGGCCCAGAAAGATCTGCTCTATGAGAGTTTGTCACCCAAAAATTGACAATCCCAGCGCCTAGAAACCAAGATTGATACCGTTTCTGTACGGGCCCTTTTACAGACCTATATGACGTTCATCTGTGCATTTGCTTATAATGATGTCCCATCAAATTGTTATTTTTGAGCCATTGTTATTTTGGAGATCTTTTTGCCATACAAATTGACCGATACACTCGCATGACCACGATCTTCCGTCGTCGACTTACCATACTGCCTACTTACCATTTTTCCTACTTTCCATTTCACGTTTAATACCAGATCCTGCAGGTTATGTAGAAACAATTTGAAGCCCATGTCTTCTACTTCCTTCAGCATTGGCTTCTATCGGAGTCTCGCGGCTGGATGAACATGTGACGATCTAGGTGTTCTGCCACCTGTCACCGTATAGACCCGAAGTTGGAGGATTTCTTGAGCTCTTCGTAGCCGAGTCATCCCCTGTTTGCAGGATTTGCACCCAAACCCACAAAAAGCCCTGCACCAACCAATCAGCGTCCCTCTCCTCCTCTTTCTCCTTCTGTACTTAGTATCTAGATCAAATTGCACTCTTTCGCTCTGAATGGAATTGGCATATAGCATTGCTTCCGCAAACTGTCAAAACTACTCGGATACAAAGTTCCGTGGAAAAAGCCCATGTCACAGATTTAACTTCGTCTGGGTCAAACCACTCGGTCCGCTTCCATCCTAAATTGCGCTCGACCATCGGCCCAAAGTTGTCTGTCTCCACAGGTGCCCAAGCACATAAAGCTCAAGTGTCAAAGCCATCGAAGTGAAGGCTGCCTAACAGAGGAAACCTTCCACTGCTGCTTCCACTCCTGCTCTGCACTGGTTTCATCGGCTCGGGATTTATCAAGTGCCACTCTCAGGGAAACGA